>JANRGW010049741.1:1450-21541 GCA_024733675.1 Psilopsiagon aymara | reverse complement strand
CACAGTGCAGCAGCCCAGATGGGTTTACCTCTGTCCTGCCAGTTGCTCTGCTTCCATTGCTGCAATCACCCCGACAGGGCATTTGCCACCATCCATGAGTCAGTATAAAGTACTGGCCACTTTTCTTGTTCAGCAAGGTAACTGAGGTACTTGATGTAAGATCTTGGATAGCTCATCCATTGGTTTTAATGCAAAACAAGTGTAACATTTTCATTTTATTCTCTTTATCCGAGCTGAAGAACAGATCTCTTGACCTTGTGAAGTGGATACGAATATATATTTGCACAGCAGCAATGCTTTGGATTTTATTTTGACAACAGAAGTTAAAAGTCAAATCAGCATCAGGATGAAAAGCGCCCTACTCAGACCTGTTGATATAAAATCAATCATTGGGTACTAAAGAAAAAGATGAATCCTTGAGGCGTCTGGTTTCACGTAAGAAAATAATGTCCTGTGACTCAATTCCTTGGGCTTTCAAATATGCACTCAGGTAAAAAGCATACCCGAATTTTACTGTCTCTGCTGTTCTTGATGCTCTGACTGTAACGGTGTATCTGCGTTTTTCTAAATGCTGTGTCTCTCTATTTAAAATTCAGCCCTGGACTTGGATGCATACAAGCTGAAATTGTCTTAAATATATGATACAGAAAACAGCTGTGGTAATGGATCTATTACATTGTCTAAAGATAAACTGTATAGACAAGTGAGGAAGAGCATAGAAGATGAAGGGTTAAGTGATGATGTGAGCAGAAACTGAGCTCAGAATTGGAGCTGTTCTAAACTGAGAAAACAACATAGCTCCGAGGCGTTTTATGACTTGAAAAGCTATTAATTCTTTACATAACATTACCGTTAGTTACCTATGTAGGTTGTATTATAATAAAGCTGAGAGTTAACTGAACCTTACATTTTATAGGTGCACGTTTAATTAAATTGTATGTTTTATCTGTAGTAATAAAATACAAGACTCATCTGAGTTAACACACAGTTTTACAGTTTTAAGGTCTGAAACACCTCCAGCATCTCCATTCAGGGCTCTTTGGTATATGAGCCATAACATCCATCGGGGGAAAGTGCTAATCTCCGAACCTTTTCATTTGCAGCTAGAAAGCTATCCTGCTCATCTTGCTGATGCTGTATTAAGCGAGTAAATAAACCAGCTTCCTGTTCTGGAATGAAGTGAACCTACAAACTCAAAGGAAAATTCTCCTAATCATCATAGAGCACTCAGCTTTGCATAATATGATTTAAATCTAAAAGCACCAACACAGGATAGTATAATGAAAACGTATTTTCAAGCCATGCTGAAGGACATGCAACTGTTTCCTGTTGATGTTGGAGGACAGAAGAGGACACTTTTACATAAGACTGCATTGCATGAGAAACTCCTACTTAACCATCTGCACTGCGCTTGCAGTGTTTTGTTTCTAGTCTTTGTTGACAGAGAATAATCTTTCATATTTCTCCCTATTACAACAGGCTTCAAAGCACTTTATTTCAGGTATAGCCTAGGAAAAGGCCTGATTCAGTAGGTCCTGCTACTTGAATTTTGTCACCAGAAGAACTGAATTTGTTTGATGTGTACTTCTAGATTACAGTTTTGCAAACTGAATTTCCAAAATTTTTCCTAGGAAAACCAATGATCTGATCTATCGCTGATCCCTTATTTTAGCACAGTCACTTGTCTTAGAATCATAGAACGATCGGGATTGGAAGGGACCTTAAAACTCATATAGTTCCAACCCCCTGCCATGGGTAGGAACACCTGCTACTACACCAAGTTGCTCAAAACCCCATCCAGCCTGGCCTTGAACACTAATAGGGATGAGGCATCCACAACTTTACTCTTTGTCCTTTACTCCTTTTGAAAACTAAAAAAGCTTCAGCCCAGTTCCCCCTCAAATCAGCATAGAATCCCCTCTTTTTGCTAATGAAGTTGTCTCCATTTGGCAAAGCTCCGAATTCAGCTCTGCAAGTGGTCCATTTGCATCAGCATGCTTAAAAGGAGGCTGAGAAGTTGTGTGTGATCATCCAGCACATTGGAGGGGCCTGAGCTGGGCAGGAACCCGTCAGGCCCTGTCTACAGTTCCTGTGGCTGCAGCTCAGACACAGTGCCTGCTCCCAGGTCCAGGAGAAGTTTTAAACCAGAACATCCACTGGTAGGCAGTTATGTTATGTTGAAGCCAGTGCTGTGCCCTGACTGTCCCAGGCTGCATGACAGAGAGCTGGGGTGAACCAAGTGTACTGAATGTCACAGTTTTCAGAACATGATGGAGTTTGGCCTATTTCTGTTTGTGTATGATTGAGTCAAGGCTTATGAATGGATTCAGATTGCTTTCAGTCCATCCTGACATCTCCTGAGCTCAGTATGAGCTCACACAGAGACAGTATGAAGCTTTAAAGTTAGAATCAGGCATGGTTGAAAGTCATTGAATTTCAACTTAGCCAAACTTGTGGGAATAAGGAATGACCTGGACAAACCAGATAGGGAAACATTTCTTCTGAAATTGGATACAGAATTTCTTTGCAGTACTTTAGTGTCCATGAAAACTCAAAGATTTTCATGTCCACTTCTGTTGTCAAGGTCCAAGATAATTTTCAGAGATAAGTTATCTGATACCAATTTATTTCATTTTCTCTACAGGGTTTGCTGTATTTTGGGTGTTCTCTGACTGAGCTGGAAGAGAATGAAGGAAATAATCTCTTTTGTTGTCATTGGTTTATTGCTATCTTACAATTAATTTTCTCACTACGATGTATTTGCAGTGGATTCTCAGTGCTCATGTAGCTGCTGAGTTCTTTATAAGCCTGTGGAGCCAATGACAGCCTCTACAAAAAGAAATCACTACTTGTACTCTGAAGATCATCCTTGATTAGTAATGGTAATGATTTGTATTCATCAGAGGGCAGAACACATCTATCGTACAGATTAACAATCTGTTTCTCTCTAAAACACTGCTGGTAGGTGCAAAAGAGAGTGTTGAAGATTCTGTGTTTTGGAAAGCTTGGGCAAGCATCTCTAGCTGAAGCTGAAGCCTTAGTCTCCCAAATACAAGTTTCTGTTGTCTACCAATGTTTACCATATAGGTATGCAAAACCATGTAACACTATACCCTTGATCGTAATACACAGTAGAAATGTAGCTTTTGATAATTCTCTCTGAGGTTTTCAGCTTTGTGAACTCTTAGATAAACAAAATAATAAGCTGACTCTTAAACAACTGCCTTTTATTAGAAACCAATGCCTTAAACAGTCATTCCCAAGAGAAACAGTATTACACTGGGAACAGGAAATCATGAGTTATTAATGTTAAGGTTTGGTCTTTGACTGTAAATTTTCATTGAGCAAAGATAGTATTCTTTCATCTCTCTGTAACAGCACCCAGTGTTTTAATTTGAGACATTGGGTGTTGCAGTAATGTGCACATAATAATGCATTCCATGTACATTTACTGGGCAGAATTGCATGTTATTATTTTCAGTTTGCACCCCAGAAGAAGAGAGGAACCAAAGATTATCTGAAGAAGAAATATTTTGTTATCATGCCTGACCAGCTTTCCTGCTCTCTGTGATCTCTGTGAGATCACTAGCTGTGCGATAAAAGGGAGAGCAGTGGGTGAGAGGGCGTTCTGTACCTTGACTTTAGCAAGGCCTTTGACACCATTTCCTGCAGTATTCTTGCTGCCAAATTGGTGAGATCTGGATTGAATAAGTGGACAATAAAGTGGGTAGAAATTTGGCTGGACTGCTGGGCTTGAAGGGTGGTAATCAGCAGTACAAAGGCCAGCTGGCAGCTGATTACTAGTAGCATGCCTCAGGGGTCAATACCATGGCCAAGAATGTTAATGGCTTTATTTACAGTGTGGACAATTCAACTGAGTGTGCTCAACCTGTCCCTTCGAGAGTAAATTATTCTATGGTTATTTTCATTTGGGGACTCACCAAATAGGTAGGGATGAACACAGGCAGACATAAATGAATTCACTCAGTGAATGTGCTAGCTCTCCTTGCTTTTAAGGAGCACTTATTTCAGAATAGTGCTTGACAAAGTTTGGATGCACTAACACACTGACTTCATCTATAGCACAGCACAAAGATAGTGGCTTAGGACAAGGATGGACAAATCTGTCTTGAACTGGTATACTCCTGCTGGCTGAGGTGCTACTCCTGGGACTGCCTCTGTGAAAAAACAAACTGTAAATAATGGTTTTTGGTCGAATGGTCTAACCTGAAGTGGTAAGAGCAAACAAGTTGGATAACCTTAGTGTTGATTCAGATACTGTTTTCCTGTGGTTCAGCATCACCCTCAGAGATCTGCCTACTCTTTCAGTGGCTAATATATGTTTCTTTATGACCTGCCTCAAAACCTAGATCTGCCATTTTTTCTCAGAACAAAGGTGATATAAATACCACTGTTGTGGGCATTTGTGTGAGAAAGAAGTATTGCCCCATAATAGACAAGAAATTTGGTATTTGCCTGGAAAAGAAAAACTTTAATGCCTAGGAGAGCGGTAGCAGCCAGTTTGTTTTTAATGGTTTGAGGTTTGGAATTTTTTATTGGTGGGTTTTGTAGGCTCTGTACCAAAATAGTTGTATTTTATCCTTGAAGCAATACGTGATTTGAGAAAAAAAAAAAAAAAAGAAAATCCCTTGGCATTATATCCATTGGCTAGTTATTTCTAGACACCTATTCCCACCTGCTGTTTTATAAACCACAGATTTAAAACACTTAAAATACAACACAAGGCACTCATTTTTCTGTTCCCATCTTCTGTTTTCAGTGTGCCTGATGTACATGATATGAGTCATCCCTGTTACTTTTGCACTTCCTGACTGTGAGCAGTTTGAGATGAAGCTTTTTTTTTTCCTTCTCAGCTGACATTTTCTTCAGGAGCAAAGGGCAGGGAAATATTTTAAAGTAAATTTAGTGTTTAAGAATGTTGCTAAAATAGCGTGGGAACTTCTTTCCTCAGTGAAATCTGAAAAAGGCACAAATTTTATCCATTTTTTTGCTGGTGTTCTTCTATCCTAACCTGAAAGGAAAGTTGTAAGGAAAAAGAGGTCATTTAATTTTCCATACCATCTGGATTTCTCCACCCCATGTTTTCCTTGTCTTTGCCCTTCCAGTTTTTATTCCTGTTGTTTCTATTTTTTTTTATTTCTTCTCATTTCTTCCTCCCACCTATTCTGTCTCTCTTATGTGCCCTTCCCCATCTGTATTTCATTTTCCATCTCAATTTCTCAACTTCCTCTTGATTTCAACCTTCTATTTGCTTCTAATTCTTTTCTGTCTTTCTTGAGTACGAAGAATCTAAATTGTATGCCAAGAGTAGGCAAATATCCCATATTATAAAATCATATTGGTCTTAATGGCTACTGGCAAAAAAAAACACAACCAAAACCACAATACTCAGATGCTCTTTCAATACACAAATCTTTTCAATACTCAAAAATTCTCTGTCAGTTGGAATATTTTTTCCCCTAGATATTTCCCATATTTTTGGTTACAGGGATGGAAACAAGAAAAAGTGAAAAGATATAATCTACTACATTAAAAGACAGTTGCTTCCACTAATGTAAAATGCTACTGCCTCAAACATACGAATCTGCAGAGTCAAAACCTTAACTTTTCATTCATTTTTTCTTGCTCATTTTCAAGTACAGCTGCTACTGAGATGAGACTGGTACACAAAGCCCACAGCAAGGAACAGGCACAATTCATCTTAAAACACTGTGCAACTGCCATACTTGTAAATCCTTATGACAGACTTATTTTACATTATAAAATGTAACATTTACATTTTATCTCTCCACACTTATTCAGCCATTTTGTTTCATTTCCAAAGTCACAGTCCACAGCAAAGATGATTATCGCTTGTGTGACGCCAGAGAGAGAGAGAGTACATTAAGCACAAACTCAGCATATACCTAGAGTCAATGATATCTTAAGTAGCCTTCGTTTGCCACATCTGATAATGTCAAAGTCTTCCACAAGCTAGTTAAGCAATACACAGTGTTGTTTCAGAGCAACACTTCTTTCTGTAAAAATCACTTGCACCATTATTTCCTTCCCCATTCCCATTTTAACATATACCCATTCTTAAAAAGAGCAAGATTGGGGGTTTCTTTTTTTCATAAAGTCGTGATCTGTATTCTCAGATTGGAAGGGTGTTTTTGCGTTATTTCTTCTTGTGGAGTCAGAAAATCAATAATCACCTTCAAAAAGAATGCATGTCAGAACCTGACAGAGTGAAAGGTATCCCTGCCATCATGCATATGTCTCCAGAAGACTCCACAACTCTACTTCTGTCCCTTGTAACCTTAAAAAAAAACCTCTTAATATTGGACTTGGGATGTACTTTGAAGTCAGCAATTCATTAAGTGTGTCATTCAGGTACTGAATCAACCTATGAAACATTTACATTCTTTAGAAGAATTTATCATGTACTGACAGGAGCAATGAACTAAGCCCATTTTTAGAATGCCCTAAAAGATCAGTTTCCACTTCAACACTCAGCCGCAGCAAAGTTGTACGGTACAGATGGTGCTTCCTCAAATATGGACTTGCCAAATAGACAAAGATCTATGATCAGTCTGGATGAAGACCATCCCCCAGCAACTTCCATTTGCCAGGACGGTAACCTCAGGTTTTCAGCTGGACTTTGCAAGTGATGCCAAAGACTCTGCGGGATCATTTCAGTCATGCTGCTAGTGTAAATAAATCCGGTAACTTGATCAGCTGTGCAACTTTAACACTTTTATCAGAAGAGTTCCTTATAAAAATTTCAGAAGTGTTACATCTGGTTTATTAACTGCAGGATCTTAGGGGGACTTTTACTAAAGCAGTTGTATTTTTACAAGCTCTGGAAGGGAAGAGGGATTTAACTGCCTCTCCTCCAACATACAGTCTTACTGAGCTCAGTAAAGCTCATTGTTTCATTGCTCACAGATAGACACCTACTTGTGAGCAGATGCTGTTCTTTTCAGTGGGTTAATTCAAGTGCTTGGAGTTGTGCGCTTCCGTAATTGCTTTCCTGAATCGAAACTCTGAGATGACATTCTTTTGGTTGACTCAGTCATTTCCTATTTGGCTGCACTTCTCCTCACAAAAATGATTGGGTTTGCTCTCCAGTGTCTCAACAAGCCGTCAGAAACGTCTCCACAATTCTTTGGATGCCAATACCAATGGCAAAACAAAGGTACTCCATCACACTTTAGATATGTCATTTTCAATTTTATTGATAAAACCCCATTTTTTTTGTCAACTGCATTTGTCCTTTCTGATTTATTTTTATACGCACAACTTTTAGCATCACAGCAAAATACGATTTACAGAGTTGCATCCAACTGACTGTAAGTAAAAAATCTAGAAAGCAGGAGCACTGTTCAAAGCACTGATTTTAAAAGATTCATTAGTTGTGAAATATATTCATGCTTCTTGGCTTGTTTCTGGTTTTCTGTTCACTTCTGTTATTTAGCTCAACACAGCACTTGCTTTGTTGTGAACTCAGTCTGCCCCAAAGGAAAAAAAAATCAGATCACTCTAAATCATATCTCAGTAACAGTAAGAGATAATATCTTCTGTTTGTTATGCCTGCAAAAAAATGTCTGGGCCAACAGGACTGCCAAGGCTCATAAAACTCTTGCATCACTACCAATTTATTGGCATGACTCTATCATACCTTCCTTTGATGTTTACTGGCTCATGCCAGCATTAAATTCCTTTGATTTTAACTCTCTGTATGTGCTTAGGCATCTTTTTTGTAGTGGATATTTTTGGCTTGTTACATTTATGTCTGTTTTTTTTCTGAGGAAATTGATGAACAAGATTGTCTTCAAATACAGTGTTCTGAAAAAGGGAGGGTCTGCTCAGATCGATAAGCTCTTTTCTTTTTGAATATTGAGATTAATGTGGACTTGAGCCTGAAAAGATATGCTTCAATATTTTCTTACTTGACAAATTATGTTTAAAAGTCATTACTTCAGATAGTCTTTTTTTCCCCTTAAAAGGCGTTGAATCTCCTGCTATGATGAGGCCCAGCTCTTTATAGTAGACAATGTAATCAGCCACTTTCCATTATTATATTGTGTGATAGTATGACTTCATTCCTAACGCAATTTACTTGAATATTTTGGCAGATGTGTGCATGAGACTTGAGGAGCAGAACTTCTATTAAATCACATCCTGAAACAACAACAGTTTGTGTTGTAGATCTAGCTTTGCGTAAGTTTCCAGCTCTGCTCATAACTTACTGCACATTAAAGGAGACATAAGGAAAGTACACCCTCCAAAAGACTGAAAACCACTCCATCATATGACCAGAAATGACATGTAGAGATAAGCAATTTGTGATGAAGAGGTGTACATAGCACTGCTACCTAGTCAACAGAGGTCAGTAAATGTGTCCACTTGTGATTCCAGTGACAGCAATTAGAAGGAACAAAGACTTCTTTTGTGTAAGACACTTTTTTCTTCTACTTTCATGCACTTAATATACTGCTTTTTTTAGGACAAATGACAAAACCAAAATGTCATTCTTTCTGGAGGCTGCAAACTGTGCAGGCACTGTAGGGTTTCAGGAATGTGCGTGCAAATGTGTTACTGGTTGCTATACAGTAAAGAGTCAGAGAACTTCTAGCACTTTGAAAAAAGTCTGATGAGTGAAGAATTTCCATTAACAAATTCAGAGCAGCCTTTGAGATCTGTGTCTCTGTCTAAATGTAAGAGTACTCCCATGGCAGAATGCTGCTGAGGATGAAGCAGGATTGCCAACCACAGGCTTCAACTCCAACCTCAAGGAGCACTGAGATAACTTTTAAGATATGTTGGGTTGAGGGACAAGTTGTAGAACTTGATAAAATGTTCTGCATAAAATCAGAGTGACTAAAATCTCCATCAATATTCTTACTTCATCCTTGTACTTTCTTTTGTATCTTTTCATTGGTGTTATCTGTTCTAGATCTAACATCTTTAGCTAGGATGGTTTTGACTTAAGTGAACTTTAAATTGATCACAGGGCAGAAATACTCTATGTGAAGCATTAGATGTAAAGCTTTCTGTACTTTGGTTATAGAGAGCAATTATTAGCACAAATCTGGAAGCATTATTAGTTCTCTACAGCATCTAAGAAACAAAGGAAAAATAATGACAAAACTAATTCCATTCTGCAGACCTTGATTTTTGAATGAGCTTCTCTAATATGCTGAGATTAAAAATACAAGCCAATATGCTCAAAATGTGGGATCATCAAGCTCTGAGTGCCATGGGAAGATAAGCTTATCTCATCTTTAGTACTATTTCCTCTTTTCTTGACTTCCTGATTTTTTTAAAAGATCTATTTAAAGAAAAGAAGAAAACCAAATCAAAGCATAATACTGGAGGTGCCACCTGGGTTGGCAAATCAGTAAAAGACGTACTTAAATCTGAATTGGGTAATATAACAAAGTACACCAACGGTTTCAAACCTCTGATCAGAAAAAAACCCAACTGTTAAAACGTGCCAGACTTTCATGACTTTGAATAATCTTGTGTTTAAATACATGTTTGAATGCACGAAGTCAGAGATTACATAGGGCAAAAACCAACCCCAAGTAAAATCAGCAAATGTCTTACCAAAATTTGAAGAGGAATAGCATACCAAATATGAACAAAGACAATATTACTTTTGTAAGTAGCTGATTGTTGGTCTGCAACACATTAAAAAATAGCTGCAAAAGCAATAGACAATAACAATTGGATTTTGGGTGGAACAGAGACCCAGTTTGACCTTCCATCCCTCAAATGTCACTGAGTATCTTTGACTTTTTCTTGTACCACCAAGATCCAGTGAAAACTTAACGATAGACTCTCAGTCTTTGGACTGTTCTCTTATTTGCAAAAGGTGAACTTCAATAGGCACTTCCCACTGAAGAAAAAACAACCAAAAAATAAACAACAACAAAACCAAACCAAACCAAACACAAACCCAAAGCAATAAAATGTAAAGTTATGATTGAAAAATGTAAAAGATAAAGAAAAGAACAAATAAAAGGTGTTATTTCTTCTATTGCCTGGTGTATGTTAAGCTTAAGAATCAGAAATCAGGAGGCTGTGACTGTACTTGGCTTTTGTTACTTAGGTGCTACTGAGAAAATTTCGTGGCACTGCCTTTTGAGTCTTTGGTTTGGAGTTTAATGTTTTGCCTACTTGGAACTTGAAAGCAAGAGAAACCAGTGTTAGTTTGCAGAGCTGCTTCAAGCTGTCTCACTCCCTAGACAAGACCAAGAGCCACCTCCCTTAGACACAGATTCTTCTTACTACTTCCTGAGGGTAGTGTGGCAGAGGTACTCCTTCCTGCACCTCACCACTTCAGAACTGAGCCTTCAAGACTTCAAAGAGCTTCACTGCAGTCAATAGGATTATTCAAATGTTAAAGATTGACTATGGTAAATGTTGTGATGGCTCAATGCCAATAGCTATTTGTCACAAAGAGATATTCTTTTACAGAAAGCAACCGTATTCAGCAGCAAAAGAAAAGAACCACTTTGAGAAAATGGGAAGTAGAGACCTACCTGAACATAGAAAAGAGTGGGGTTGACTGCCTTGGCTGATACAATTTCTTTTAGGGAGGGGCTGACTACCCAGGACTAACTTGCAGATGGCTCTGTTAGAGTCCTCATCTGCCCACTGGAAGCACGAAAGGCCATTAGTAAAGAGTCAATGGTGTCTCATGAGCTCAGCAATCACTGGGGCAACGGAGCTGTTTGACATCCATTCCTTCAATTCTTTCCATTAATGACAGCAAAAGGTGTCAAAGTTTGACTTGTGTTTCTTGTGTTTTAGTTTCTAGTGTAGTTACCGATATTTAACTTTAACTTTCAAAATTAAAAGCCTGATCTTTTCAGTTCCTATTTCTACTATTCATTTAAATAAATATACAGATGGAAAGCTATTTTCAGAAATGCTCAACGTTGGCTTCTATTCTGTGGAAGTCAGCAATAAAACTGCTACTGATTTTTAGTTGGGAGTAGAACTATGTTGACTGAACAGTCTTGAAAAGCATGACTTAAGCATCATTTTGACTAAGTGATGGCCATGTATAATCCTGAAGATTTAATTAAATATATCACCATATTTTCAGGCCACATATTCTCCTTATCATGGGTGCCTTGTCTGCACAGGCAGAGACACACCACAGAGTAAGTCAAATACTTCCTACAGATGTTGCTGCTTAATTCAAGCTGCTGTTATGACATGTTATGTAGCTCTCAAAGTTTACCTGAAATGTGTTAGGAATACACCTGCCATTTATATCCTTGCTGCTACACATGTCATTTCCTTTTTTCATTTTTTAATGCAGATATCTGAAGGAATTTAGGTAATTTATATTTGAGCTTGAGCAGCATACCGTTAACATCTGACTAAACACAATAGCTGACACACTTTTGCAAGAACAGAAAAAAGCATCTTCACTCGTAGTAATTCCTATTTATACCTATATATCTATATTCATAGATATGTAGTTGTGCATGGACATACATATTTTGGTAATGTAAGCACACTGATTTTTAGTGTCTCTTTCACACTGGATTCAGGATGTTTCCTGAAGAATGAAGCTGTGGTTCCAATGACAGTTTAAGGCTATGTAGGCTGAGATGACTGCACAAACAAATCTTACAAAAAAAATAACTGTGTGTTTCAGCCAAATCAGTTCTGAATGGACTCATTACCTATATACTGGTGCTGGAGTAAGACAGAAGGTGGACAAGCCAGGCTGAAAGCAGGGACAGGTCATCCTCACAAAGGCTGGTTTAAATGGCTGTGGAATTGCACCGGAGTATCTTCAGTATTTTTTTGACATGAACTGGAGACAGTAGGATTGTTCCCTCCAAAATCCATCTAGTATCTGCTAGTTAATAAAATGTTTTTTGCTGATCATGATGAGACCTGGGTCAGCCTGCAAGCATGTAGTAAGTACAAGAAATATCTTGCTTTCTTAAACATTTTTCATGAGGCTAAGTGATCAGTGACAACTCAGTCAGTTCTGAATGCCTCCAGCACCACAGCAAGGCTAATGTGTTGCTGCCACCAGCCCACATGATTAATGGGGGTCAGGGCTGGTTTTCTCATCTGGATGTATAGATCTAGATCAATAACTACCTTAACAGATCTGTTGCTAAAAAATGCATCACAGTGAGTGTATCATGCTATAAATATTTATATGTGTATATGACAAATGTATTTAATATAGTCATGTATGGAAATAATTTCTGGCAGAGATATAATGTTTAAGCCAGGAGGAGGGTGAAGGAATAGTTACTCTCATAGTGTGACAGTAAGAACTCTGCTACATTTGGTGTAAAACACATAATAAGCCAAATGGAACAAATTAACTATTGGTCCCACTATGCTTGATTTATCTGCTTAATTACCTGCAAATATATATATTTTTTTTTAATTTGAGACTTCAGAGGCTGAACATCAGTATTTATATCTGTTTATTATTTACAATATATTTAGGCTTATAGCCATGGCTTAGTAGATATACTGTACAGCCATTATGATAGAAATACTTGCACATAATGTTTTGCTAATCTGCTAATTCTAGTAGAACTTTTCATTTATTTACTCTGCTGTAAGAATTTCTCTTCTGTCTCTGGAAACTGCATTTGTATGAGGTTTCCTGAATGTATTATGTTCAAAATTCAGAGCAATTGGCAGTTACATTTGCCACCTCAGCTGTGCTGTACAACTGCCTGCCACCTTTTAAAAAATGCAGTTTTGTTTTTTAATTGGAAAAACAATTGAGGCTCCATTCAGGGCAATGAATGTGTAAGTAAAAGATGTCAGGTGATTTATTTGAAATAACCTCAGTGATTTTAGAGTAATTTCTCACATTTTCAAAAGTGGCTTTAAATTAAATGAAGTCAACTTTGAACTAAGTGCCTTTGAAAATAGACTGCAGCAAGCTTTAACTGGATTTTAGCTTTTACAGCTAATCTGATTCCCCCTATGATTGCATAGTGCAGTAGCTCACAATAAACTGAACCCAGAGTTAGTTTGTGGGGAGGTCTTTCTTTTCTGTACAAAGATAGGCTTTCAGAAATAGGTGTCAGGATCTGTTCTCTCTCCTGCTCCGTGTTGCTATCATGAAAAAAAATAAATGGTTCTTGAAATGTCTAACATGACACTGATCCTCTTTAGCTCCGTGTATTTCCATGCTAATATAAAAGCCGCCACATCACTTTCAATGCTTCACCAGTAGCTCATTAAAAAAAAGCAAAGAATAATGTCAGCATCTCTGTTACAATGAATATTTTGATGTTCACACCTCTGTCAATGGGTGCATGAACAACCACGCTGTGTGAGCTGCGCAGGTGCTGGGTGCCTGGGCCCCAGCCTGAAGGTGGGGAAGGGGCAGCCCCGCAGCCCTCCGACCCCACTGGCTGCTGGCTGCTGAGGCAGAAAGTACAGTGTGTACAAGCCCTCTGCCTCCAGCATGAGCAGGTTGGGATACTGAATTAACACTGCGTTTAACAGCTGATGAGAAGAGTCTTGCTTTAGCTTGCCAGTACTCAAAAGTCTAGTTTTATAGCCTTTTTCAATGGGAGCAGTGAGTGCCTGTCACAGATTCTGCTTTGGGGAAGGAAATTTCATCTACTGTCCTACTCTCAGTATGGTTTTGTGCCTTGGCTGTAAGTCAGGGAAAGATAGGTCCTCTTTTCTTTATTTTTTTTGTGTGTGTGCATAAAGGAATAACGCAGATGTATGTCAAATCAACTTGTAGAAATATTTTAAAATCCTTTTACTGAGAGAAATGGCAGGGTGATTACAAAACACAGAATATCTAAGAATGGCATTATTCTTGTATACAGAACAGTCTGCAGTTCTTCATTGCAATTGCCCCCCGCCTCCTTCAGCACAAAACCATCCATTACAAAGCTCCTGCAGTCACTGATTTATGGGCTGGTGATCAAACTTTCATGCTTCTAATACTGTGAGTATTTTATAAAAGATGGTTGCAGTTCCTAGATGGACTGAGCATGTCTGTTCCTGTACTGTTGTGCAGCTGTTTCATTATGCTCCTGGCCTCTCATCAGTGATTTCAGTCTTACTATGAGACTCTACAGAAACTAATCTCTCGGAAGAGTTCATTTATATTTTGATGATCACCTAATCTGCATAGCTGCATTGCGCAATATGCTTTGTAATAATAGTTTGTGATACCAAAGTGCTGATAGCCACCCTACAGCCAATTTTCGAGGCCATGTGAGATGATACCAGTCCTTGTCCCAGAACGATATCAACTATCTCACCAAGTAATCTGATCATGTGTGCACATTAGCCTAGCCACATTATTTTGAGCACCAGCTAATATATGAGAAAATGCCTCTGCAAATTTCTGAGGACATCGAGTCGGCTCGCCTGGCAAATGTGAATTACAGCAGCAGGGAGGGTCCATAACAGGACTCAGCAAAGGATGCAATATTTTGAAGCTTCCTCCTCTTCTCCTTTCTTACATTTTATTCTGCAAAATAAATTTACCTCTGAATGATAACCACAGGAGGCATTAGCAATCTCTGCAGCATGTAATAATATAGGAAGCCAACAAGAAGCATTACTTTTAATTTAAAACTATTTTTTCCTTTATTTTCAGGTCTACAACTTGAACTGCAGATCTTGAAAAAACTACCAGATTTTTGTAACAGGAATGGAGTTGTCTTCTTCCTGCACAGGCTATTCCATGACACTCTTTCACAGTCTCCTAATATGAATTTACAAACAGCAAGTTACAGATGCACTCTTTAGCCTCTGCCTCCCACTCCTCCAACCACAAATGCTGCTGCAGCACGGCACTGGGAATGCAAACATATCAGCGCTGTGGAGGGTGCTGCCATTTGTCAGAGTGAAAGCCCAGTTGTTTACAGAGAGAGCATCTGGGGCTACAGCAGTGTCACTGTTGTTTATAGCTCCCATTTCCATCCCTCCAGCTGGAGCCACAGCCGTTCAGGTAATGCTTTTAGTTTCTCAAATGGCTGTACAGGGAATAAAATGACAGAAACCTGTGGCACATACACACCCAGCTACTGCTGAAGTCATTGTACCCAGGCAATTTTCTTGGATTGGGTGTTTTTTATCACATTTGAAGTGCAGGCTTCTGGCTGCACGGACTTCCTTATCACCTGCTGAATATTGGTGGAGTTGAGTTCCAGCTAAGTTGATCATTTTATAATGTAAAAGTCTCAGACTTCACTTCCTCTGAACAGCCTCTCTTGACTGCTTCAGGTTTTCATAGCCTTAAGAAAACCTAGTATAGTTTTTTTTTCTTCAGGGACAGTTGAGGAAAGCCTAGTTCGTATGGTGAGTTAAGTCTCCTATAAGCAAGCTGAGGAATGGGGATGCTTTTGTTGAAATTTCTTGACAAACAGATGCTCTGCATTAAGTTGGGTGCACTACTGTTCTTAAATTCATTGGCTTTAATTTCACCTTTGCGAACTAGCTGACACCTTCAAAATCGAGTTGAGCCTTGTCTTTGGGCCTCTGAGCATCTCAACCTGCTGCGTTAGCAAATAGCAGGTATTTTAGGATCTGGGGCACTATGCTAAAAGAATCAAAATAACAATGTATTTTCTCATTCTGTACAAAAGTCTTCAGTTAACTGAACTTAGAATCAAAGACGTATTTTATGTATATATACACACACATACACCATCTGCTGAATTTCCTGTTTGTTTCTTATTTCAGTTCCAAGACAGTGTTAAAACAAAGCACTATGCCTAATTGTACAGACAGCTCCTTTTACCCAGCTAGCAAACTCTTTTTTATCTTATGATCCATTCAAACAACCATGGAAGGCTTGTGTGGCCTGGAAAATGTGGAAGCTAATTCAAAAATACGAAGACTTTTGTCTTCACTACTACTACTACTATTACTTCACTACTGTGCAGTTGGTTGATTTATCAGCCACACCCTTCTTTCATGTACAAAGTCTGTAAGGGAAATAAGGTGTGTGTTAATATGGTCAATCTCATACTATGGAAGAGGAGGTAACAAGAACACAAAAGCTGAGAGGAGTGTTTGGGGATTCCTAGTCTTTGGCGGGGCTGGACACATGTCAGACAGCAAGACAGCTCTGGGCAAAGCTGCAGAAGAGCGGGATCCCATGGAGAGGAACCTGTAGACAACACTCTAGAGCTGTGTCTGTGGAGAGATGTGCAAAGCACCAGGGAAGCATAGGAGGGGATGAAAAACCTAAGTAAACCTTTAACAGAGAAAAAAACAAGGAAAAAAAAAAAAGATTTAATGACTTTCGAATAGCGCTTAAAAAGCTTAGTAGTGCACTCAGATATTGAGAGAAATCAAATACATCCTGTTAGTTGCCTCTGTTTTTGTGAAATATTAATGATTTGGGATATTCACACCACAAACTGCAATGTTGTTTTATCTGGGAATACAAATCACAGTAGAACAAGCTGCTGAAAAGAGGCTGAGAGGACCATAATCATTTCATCTGGTGGCCTTCATAACACCCAAAAAGCACATTATAACTTTCAGTTACAGGGGTGCAAATAGCTAAGTATCATTTGCATAGTTGCTCTGGAGTTCCTGTGGAGTTAGATGCTCTCAAGGGCCTGCTTTAGCCTTTCAGAAATGCTGATTGTCCTTTGAGCAATGCTAAACACGACTTGCCTGAAAAAAAACTATCCTGCTGTACTGTAGGGTGACTTTTTTATTTGTTGGGAAAAGCATGTTAGTATTGAGTTGTTTGCATATAAGATGGTGAGGAAAAACACCACCAGAGAGCCCGCACCTGCAATACTTCACTGGTAAATTGACCACGAGGCATGAGGCCAAAAATACCTAGGAAGATTCAGGGCATTCAGTGGTGAAAAAAAAACTCAAAAAGAAACGTTAAATATTTGGCCCTGATTCTGTTAGGAGTATCTGCATTATGTAGTAATTGGGTGCACAACATCAGGGGTACTGAGCCAAATGAAGAAGCAGCCATCCTGAAGATCTCCTCTTTACTGACACCACTAGCAAGCAACAGCAGCTTCTGTCAAGGAAGGGAGAAGCTGTAATAACACTGTATCTTTTTGGAAAGGAGTGATGGCCATATATGCTCACATCCTAATCACTGGAGCAATTACTGTTGTTTGCATCTCCATTTCATCTCCTTGGCTGAGCACTCCTGGGGTTCTGGACTGTGATTTCATTAGTCACTTGGCTCTGCCATTTGTATTGTGTACCTGCTCCAGTAGATACCATCTACTCTTAATACTTCTGTGCTATGCAGAACAAATCATTTGCATTTGAGTAGGTCGCTATGGCTACTGCCTACCTAACTGTGTACTGCATTGGTAAAAGCCAAAAACTGAAGGTGCTTTGCAGAATTCAGACAAGGATCAACTGTTCACTATTTGAAATCATATCCACATCTATTGTCATTGTCATTGCTAACAGCATGTACTTGTGTAAGGTTGATTAGGTAGAATCTCTCTCTTCCTATTTCAGATTAATACTTAGAGAGCCTCTTTCTCAGGGCTGCAGACTGACTCCGAAGGAAAAAAATGTCTCTAGAGGACGCTTGCATGACAGTTAGCAGATTAATTATACCTGCAGTGGTTCAAGGTGTAGCACAATACCTAAAGGTTTCCCATTAAAATTAATTCTGTACTATTTGAACATACAAATTCCTGCTGGAGTTGTCTGAAATAAATCTGGCAATTTATGCTGTAGTAGTTTTCAGAGTACAGAAAAACTCCTTAACTGGGACTAACACAGAAGGTGCCACCTCAGTAGGATCCAAGCCTTTAACCTGCAGAGGTTCACTCAGAAACACTAACCCTAGCGCTTTGTTCTGCTCCCTCTATGAATCACAAAGGCAGGGAAACTGTGTTATCCCCAGCAAAGAAAATGGTGAGCACTGAAGTGAAGCAACTCCAGAAGGAGACAGTGAGTCAGCATCAAAGTCTGAACCAAAACTCGTTTGCCAACTTGGAGCCCTCTCCTCAGAGTTGAGAGCATACGGAGAAATCTTCTCCATGAAAGCACTGGCTGCAGCATTGTACTGAAAGAATCTGTCTGAGGAATCATCCTTACTAAGAAAAAATACATCTGAGAATGGCACTAATAACACTAATTTTGTTGATGTGTATGAAATAAGCATCCACCATCAGAAATCCAGTGAACATTGGTAAATTACATGTACTCTACAAAACCACTTGCAGATATCTGACAATACTGTCATTGTGTCCACCCCACAGGCTGCCTGTCCCCCTTCAGAAACCATGCATGAATACTTCCATTACAACTCTCTGCTGAGAGATCCATGGAAGCATCAATCAAGGTTTATTGCTTAAAAGTAACTGAAGAATGTTCCAAGGGTTGTGATACTGCTTTTGTTTCCCCCAGAAACACCTTTACTGAGGTATTATTTTGGGAGGGGGGCTGGAGAATTAAAAAATTTCTCTCTCTCCACCAAAAAAAAGGACTCTTTTCAGGACAAAATACACATCTGACCTGACAATGTGCTGCTTTGGTGAGTGTGGTAACAAAACATAGGTGAAATACCTCTTCACTTATTTACCACTGAAATTTATTAGGTTATGAAGCAGGCTGAGGTGTTTTATTGCCTGTTGTAGAGTAATATGAGCATTTCTGGATAAGGTCCACTTGCTTCATGAGTGTTCAATGAGAAAACTGTATGGCTGAACAACATTTCCATATAGATACTATATTAAAACGGAAAGGCTGTAAAATAATATTAAACATCATTTGCACATACACAGAGCACAGAAGTGGCCAAAAATTGAAACTTGATACGCATACTTGCTCATCACTTTGAAAATTATCAGATTAAGTTTGAATAACAAAGCTCAACAATTAAAGGGAAAATCACATCTGATCGAAGTTTGGGATTACATGCTGACAGCATTTTATTAGATTCAAAAGTAAATCCCATCATGTTGTGATCCAGTCTGCACTGCTCTCATCCTTGGGAAGACCATTTCCATTGTTCACCCTGTTGTGAGGTGGCAGCAGGCTTCATTGGATGCCAGCTGGGACAGCTTCCAAGGCCTGGTAAGACTGAATTTCTACACTGAAAGGGCAAGTGGGGAAAGCAATGAAAAGAGTGTATTGGACCTTCTGTAGAGATCCTGAAAAGAGAGAATGGAAAATAGGACACAATCTCCGCTTTGTTTCCTATCAGCAGGTCATCTCCAAATATTGTACACCTTACAAACAACTTTCAGAAGAGTCTTTAGTTATGACCTTTCAGGGTAGCTAACTTCATGAAATCTTAGCAAATATTGTCTCTGGATTTTGACATTGTCACTGGATTTTGGGTATTGTCACTGTTTTTTACTGGCTGTAAATGGAAACACCTATCTTACAGATGTCTTCCAGTACATTTGCCTTTCCCCACCTTTTCATTTGAACATCCCTGTTCTCCCCTAGAGTGTGTAATCCCACTTGTCTGTCCCACTTCCAGCCACCAGGGAGAAGGGATGTCCAGTCTACCCACTGTGAGGAAGGAATCAGGCTTGCCTCATCCAGAGAAGCAGCAGTGGAAATAATGTTTGATTTTAGCACTAGGAGGAAGTGACTACAAAGATCTACCAAGCCAAGTTAAAACAAAAGGGCTACGCGAATCTATTTTGGTCTTCCATCTATCCCATTTCAAAGCCTAATTTTTTATTTTTATATTTTTTTTTCCCCACAGAATTTGCAGAAAGCTTCCTTCTGATTGCCTCCATTGTTTCTGGAAAGAATTGGTTTTGAATCACCTCCATCAGCTTTAGCAGGATGTTGGTTATTTGCAACCATGGCACTGCCTTTCCAATGGCTGAGTTTAGAAGCCAAGCAGTTAGAAACATATGCACATCAGATCCTAACCCCTCAAAACCATGTGATCATTATCCCAAGAAGAAGATAACAGTACTACGTTATTACAGCTAAACCTGTCACTGTTGCTGTTTAACTCATTTTAATTTATAGGTTGTGTTGTGTCATTGGTGTGTGTTTCTTAAAAGCACATACCAATTGCAGTTGTCGGATGTATTTCAGATCTGTATGTTGGAACTTAGTGACACTTTATGGTAAACAGAA
>JANRGW010049738.1:0-75798 GCA_024733675.1 Psilopsiagon aymara | reverse complement strand
TGCTCTCAGCTTCTGCATCCTGGGCATGACGTGCTGTGGTATGGAATACCTCTTTGGTCAGTTTGGGTCAGGTGTCCACTCTCTGCTTTCTCCTGGCTTACCCTCCTCCCTGGCAGAGCATGAGACTCAGAAAGTCTTTGGCCAGACCAAAATGTACTAACCAGTAACTAAAACATTGGTGTTATCAACACTGCTCACAAGCCGAAAGTCAAAAACACAGCACTGCACCATCTACCGAGAAGGGGAAAAATGACTGCTACTGCTGAACCCATGACATCTGTGCAGTCTAGTATTTCCGAGCCCAAAAAGGACTTTTCTTTGGTAAATTCATCTGATCACGATAATTTTTGAAGCTATTTCTTAAATGTAAGCAAGAAGACCGTAGGTTTATAAACAGTGAAATCAGGCCTGGGAGGAAAAAGTAGAACCCAAGGACAGGCTACAATAAAATATAAGTTTCTTACAAAGGAGAGCTTTCCATCTGCTAAGGATGGGAAAAAAAAAAAAAAAAAAGTCAGGATGGTGAGTTATAACTGTTGTAAAAGGGCCTGTATAATGAAATCAAATTAGACAAAATGCCTCTCTTTGTTCCTGCAGGGACAGGTCTATGGAATTTCTATTAACAATCCCTCTTCTATTAATTTCAAATGGAGTTCATTCCAGCCCTGAAGTCCCTCCTTTCTCAGTTTTTCTAGGTATGCAATAGGGAAGTGTGTATTTAACCACTTTTATTGGAAAAGCTATTAGAGTAATATGGGCTGATGAAATGTGAACATCACTGTCTCTCAGGGTTTAACAGAGTTTGCATCCATTTATCTGAGGGAAAAAAAAAAAAAAAGTCAGTAGAAATCATACCTTCAAAAAGTCCTATTACAGAAAACTAACTTAATCAATAAAATATAAGGTTCAGTACCTTTAGTGAGGATTTAAATGTCAGTTATAACCAGCCCAGCAGCAGTGATGAAATTTCATATCAGAGGAAAAATTCTGCATGAATGATCTAGAAAAATTTCACTGTCTCTTCAATATTAGTATTTTAAAGATGAAATTAAGACTGTTATTGGAAGACACAATTAAAAAAAAAAAAAATAAATAAATGAAAACCCCAGTAAGTTTGATGGGTGTAAGTTCATTTTAAAACTACATTTGTGTAATTTTCCAGAAAAGACTGAATCCAAGTGTTAGGATGCAAGGATTATAACAATCACATTATTTAAAATTAATATTTATACCAGTGAACAGAATGCATAAATCATGCATTTTTATATTGTATTAAAAAATCTACTACAATAGAGAGCTAAATAGTTTGATATATAAAGAATTTGCAATACAGTATTGCAAAATCTTTAGTTTTCCAAAGTCTCTAGGCTTGTGTTGCTTCACAGCACACCAAACCATGTATCTTGTTATATTATTCAATATCCACATGTTTACTGTTATGTTTTCTGTATGCGCAATCTCCTTACTGTTTTGAGGGGAATTGAACCAAGTAGAAAAAAATAAAACACTGTAAGAGTCTAGCCTGAATTTTCACTTGAGCTAGTACTGAACATGCATGGAAGTCTGTGCTTCATAAAGCAACAGAAAGGAGATGGTTTCTTTAGTCTCTTTCCTTAAAATTTAACCTAAAATAAAAAAAAACCCCAACATATTACAATTTTCCCATTAAACACCAGCATTTTAAAAAAGAAATTGGCTACTTGTTTTCAAATTGATTTTATACGGTACTTGTAGAAGGAGGCAAAAACATATCAAGGATGCCTTAAACAAGATGTGTTGGGGGAGGGACATCCCAACTCACCCAGTCAGTTGCCAGCACCTATAAGAAACATTTGGAGCAATGTAGAGATATTCCAGCTGCTCCAGCCAATGAGCAGGCTTCCATTGGAGCTCTGCTCAGATGCCTCTATACAAACGTCCATAGTATGCAGAACAAACAAGAAGAACTGAAGATGTGTGCATGCTTATGGGAGTATGACAAAATAGCCGTCATAGAATCATGGTGGGATGGCTCCTATGACTGGTGTGTTAGAACGGAAGGTTACAAGCTCTTTAGGAAAGACAGGCCTGGTAGGTGGGGAGGGGGAGTTGCTATTTATGTTAGGGATAGGCTGGAGAGTAGGGAACTCTGTCTGGGGACAGATGAGAAGTCAACAGAGACTTTGTGGGTTAGGGTTAAAGGGAGAACAGCAGTGGGAGAGACAGTACTGCGGGGATCTGTTACAGACCGCCTGACCAAGAGGACTCGGTGGATGAAGCGCTCTTTAGACTGATAGGAATAGCCTCACACTCGCAGGCCCTTGTTCTCATGGGGGACTTCGACCAACCTAATATCTGTGGGAGGGATGGGATGGCCTGGCACAAGCAATCCAGGAAGTCCCTCAATTGTGTGGAAGACAACTTCTTTCTGCAAGTAATAGAGGAGCCAACAAGGAGAGGTGCTGTGCTTGACCTCGCGCTCACCAACAGGGAAGGGGTGGTTGGAAATGTGACGCTCCAGGGCAGGCCTGATTGCAGTGATCATGAGATGATTGAATTCGAGATCCTCAGGACAGTGAGAAGAACGTGCAGCAAGCTCACTGCCCTGGACTTCAAGACAGCAGACTTTGGCCTCTTCAAGAACCTGCCTAGTGAGGTTCCATGGGGTATAGACCTAGGGGGCAGGGGGGCTCAAGACGCTTGGTTGATATTCAAGGATCACCTACTGCAAGCTTAGGAGCAATGCATCCCTACTAGAAAGAAGTGCAGCAGGAGAGCCAGGAGACCTCCTTGGATGGATAAGGCACTGCTGAGGAAAATTCAAAGGAAAAAAAGGCTAATGAAAGGTGGAAGCAACGATAGGTGGCATAGGAAGAATACAGAGATGTTGTCTGGGAAGCTAGGGACCAGGTCAGGAAGGCTAAGGCCCACTTAGAATTAAACTTGGCTAGGGATGTTAAGGACAACAGGAAGGGATTCTATAGGTACATTGCAAATAAAAGACAGACTAGGGACAACGTGGGCCCTCCCTAGAAACTATTGGGAGAACTGGCTACCCTGGTTCTTAATGACTTCTATGCCTCGGTCTTTGCTGGCAAATTCTCTGACCACATCACCCAATTCTTGGAAGGCAGATTGTGAGAATGAAGACCCTGGTCCCACTGTAGGAGAGGTTCTGGTTTGACATTATGTGGAATAATTAGGAAATGTGAGGTAATTAGGCATTAAATTTATACCTGAAATGCAGCATTGTCCACACATAAGGGAAAAATGGACTTTCAGGGCCTCTCAGGGAGAGATGCAGCCACACCTGGTATACCAGGAATGTGCACTCCACATCTGTTCCCGTGGTAACACAGGCAGGGTAGAGCGAGGTAGAGATCTCACGATTATGCTTTGTCCTAACTTCAGCAAAAGATGGGAACTAGGTGGTGCAAGAAACTGATAAGCTGCATACTTACTACCCTGAGCCAGCAGCCTGTCATCTTTTGACAGAATGCCATCCTCTGTGTGAACTTTGCTTCATTATAATGTCATTATAATGCATTTACATTCTAAAATACACTCCCATCTCCAATGCGATCCCCCTCCAAAATGAGACCACCTCCCTCTGAGCATGTGCTCTGAATTCTTGGTGTTGTATACCTTTAAAACGAAGTGAGAGAGATTTGTACCAATAATAATAAATGTATGTATGCCTAGAGTCACTCAAGCTCCACCTTGAAGATGAAAATAATATAAAATGACTCAAGAGAGAGGGGGATATTGGGGAAGATACCATCGTGGACAAGTCAAGGAAGATAACATCAACAGACTCCTGGGACCGGTTGACGGGCTGGACCTCTCTTCCCCCCCCCATAGGGATGCCTGTGGGTAAGACTTACACTTATCCAGTGCTTCCCTGGGAAAACTTAGAATCTCTATAGAGTCACCTTTACTGTTACCTGTATATTTTAAAGCCAGGCTGTGTTAACTTTATCAAGTGCTTGTATTCATGTAACTGCTACTTGCACGTGCTTTGCAGACACTATTTATTGCCTGCAATCCACAGGAACCTGTATGTGATGCATCAATAAACTAATTTTCTCATTAAGCATGACCCCATTTTGAGCTGTGGTACACTATCAGTGAATCTGGATCATTAAGGTTCGAAGTAGTGAATGATAACTGTGGTGCACTATTGGGGAATCCGGATCAGTAAGGTTCAAAATAGCGAATGCGGCTGGACCGATAATTGTAGCTGATTGAGCTGGGCACCGTGGTGTGCTATCACCAAATCTGGATCAGAAAGGTTCGAATTAGTGAACGCGGCTGGACTGGTAGTTGCATATTAGAGCCTTCCTCTAATAAAGCACGGGGTTTGTTTTCCCCCAGCTTTTTAACAAAAAAAAAAAAATCCGTCTTAGGAACCTGAATGTATACAAGCCCATGGGACCTGATGAAATCCATCCACGGGTCCTGAAGGAGCTGGAAAATGAAGTTGCTAAGCCACTGTCTATCATATTCGAAAAATCACGACAGTCAGGTGAAGTTCCCAACAACCGGAATAAGGGGAATATAACCCCCCTTTTCAAGAAGGGGAAAATTAATGAGCCGGGGATCTGCAGACCAGTCAGCCTCACCTCTGTGCCTGGCAAAATCTTGGAGAGGATTCTCCTGGAAGACATGCTAAGGCCCATGGAAAAACAACAAGGTGCTTGGTGAGAGCCAGCATGGCTTCACTAAGGGGAAATCCTGCCTGACTAATCTGGTGACCTTCTATGATGGAGCTATGGAGCTGATGGACAGGGGTAGAACAGTTGATGTCATCTACCTGGATTTGTGCAAAGCTTTTGACACTGACCCACAGAACATCCTTTGATAGGTGGACCACTCGGTGGATAAAGAACTGGCTGGATGGCCGCACGCAAAGAGTTGTGCTGAATATTTATCGCGAGTGGTGAGCGGTTGCATTCTCTTCCCTTGTTTCCCTTGTCATTATTATTTTTGGTGGGGTGGTAGCAGCAGTAGTTTGTGTTATACCTTAATTGCTGGACTGTTCTTATCTCAACCTGTGGGAGTTACATTCATTCGATTCTCCTCCCCAGCCCTCCAGGAGCTGGGAGAGGAAAAAGGGAGGGAGCTAGGGAACTGTGTGGCTGATTTACAGCTGGGTTTAAACCATGACATGAGGTTACTAAAAAAGTGTGTTGTATTGCTGTATTATAAACAAGACAACAGGAATACTAATCATTGGCATAACTCAAACATGTTCTCAACTTTCTCGAGCTCCCAGGAAGAAGACACTGATGGTTTTAAATCCAGCATGGCTGTTCATTCCTTTCTGTTTGTTTCTTGACATGCCTCTCAGAAGAAACATTATGAATCACTTTTACTTTAAGTAGAATTTAAAGCCTTTGAAGAGTGGCAAATTGGTATCACTTTGAACTGCAACCTAGGTTTACAGAACAGGTTACAGTAAGCTCAGCATAGATGGCAGATCCTGGAGCAGCCTTTCACTTGACATCCAGAGCGGTGATTCTGACAGACGTGGTAAAGAAATCAAAGTTCTTAATCTTCACTGCCCATATGAGAATATATATTATTATGAATTTAACCTTTAGCCTTTTTGCAAAGTGTACCCAAGAAGCAGAAATTAGAAGGCATCTGTGGTGATGTTTTATTTGTGTGAGGTAGACATTACAATAGTGAAGTAAGTGAACCGTGAATATCATCTTATCTTAAAAGGACCATTCATCTGATGCTAGTACAGTTCTACTCATTTTTTTCTCTCCCTGCTATTGCATTCCTACTAAGACTAGAGTGTGTGAGGACAGTACCTTATATTCACCCACTTCAGATTCAGAAAATAGAGGAACTTGGGAAATAGAAAAGTATACCTAATTTGAAAGTGGCAAATAGCTTGCCAAAACCCCTTGGAAAACAGTAAAATAGTCTATAGTCCATAGTAAAGGGCATCATTGCTATCCTGTCTAAAAAGGACCCTTAGGTTCGAAAAGAGATATTCAGGGAGCTCTGTTTAATAAACTGCTTGAAGCAGAGCCTGTTCCTTGGGGAAGTTATAAAGGTGGCCTCTGCAACAGCACTAAGGAAGTGAGGAATTTCCAAACCGTTACATGGATATCATAAAATTACACAGAAAACTCATTTAGGCTTTGAACAAGGACTCAAATGTCAGTAATCTCAATCAAATCGTTCATTGTTCTTTTTGAGCTGGAAGAATTACAAAGTAGGCATGCAAATTGCTGTCCTACCTACAGGTTGCAATACCTGATATGTACATTTTCTTTAATTCAATTATTAAAATCATTCATATGTTCTTGAACACAGCTTGCTTTTCACGAGCTCATCATTATGTCAGTAATTTAATCTGATGTAACACAAAAGCTTATTTTTAGTGGCATTATGCCAGTGATCTAGAGCCTAGCATTAACAGATCAGAGTTCATACAACAGGTCTTTATTCCTTCAACAAGTACAAAGAGTCTGCTAGACATGTGTTGCCAGCATATATCCTAGTTCTGTGGTGTGTAGTGTCATTTCTGAGTATATCCCCTTATTCATTTCAGTAGTCCCAACTACTCTCTCATTAGGAATTGTAACAGCTTGGATTAAATCTCATATCTTCTCTGTTTTGCAGCAGAAAAAAAAAAAGAAAAAGGAAAAAAAGAGTCATTTTTTCTGAGCATACAATTAAGAACTTGAAAATCTAGTGTAGGCTATATGTCCTGACAACAACTAAATAACATGAGAGGTCATGTTCTGTACAACTCTGTTGATTTCAGAGGATTTTTATGAATGAGGACACTGGATATACATTTATAGCATTGCTTAGCAACCAGAAGTTATATGGAGGGAGTGACTGAGGTTATTACAGGTCACGTAAATCATTAACAGTAGCCAAACAATGCAGTTCCATTTTTAAATTGTAATAGTTTTCTTCATCTTGCTATTCACACTTACACAGTCATGATCCAGATTAGGTTACTCTAAGATATTTTAGATATTTATTTTGTATGTCTCTCTATATTCAATTCTGTAAGTGTTAATATTCTAGTATTAATAAGAGTATCTACAATTATACAGGCACATTTTCTGAGAACTACGAGCAGAGGGCAGATTATAGGTTATTCACTGGTAGTTAACAATTTTTGCATTCTTTTTGGCATTAGATTTAGATATATATGGGAAGTAGCCTGCCCCTCCCACACAAAGTTTGAAATTCAAGACTTTCCCTTCTGTTCTGGGATAAATCCTAGTCCTTTCAAAACAGTGTGCATATATCTGTGTCAGAGAGGCAGAGAGGGAGGAAGGCAACTTCTGCGTGACCCATCTATCCCCAAAGAGCAAACAGGTTGAGAGTTTGTATACTCACTGGCATATAAAATCTACAGGATCAGATCCTTTGTCTAGCACTAAACAACAGATCTTTTCAGACGAGCATCTCTTTGTGTTGCTTGTTGGAACTGTTTCTGTTTGGATAAGGAAGTATATGGCTACTGGTCCAGGGAAACGTCAACTGCTAAGACAGAGGTTAGGAATCTCTCATGAGGCACAGCAGCTCTTGCCCCAAGGGCTATCTGCTTATCTGGGGAGATAATTTTGAAACAAGGAGTGCAAGAGGAACAAGAGTCAAACACGGCTGTTGCCTTAGCTGTTTCCAAAGCTTTTGCTATTTTTCAACTAGGCTCCTGAGCCTTTACACCACTACAATGTAAGGCATACATGGACCCTCCCTTGGTATTCATCCTACCATTTCTCCCTTTGCCTTCAAACTGCCACAGAACACCTAGGAGCATGTGGTACTCATCTATGCACCAGTTCTCAGGCAGTATGGTAGGTACTAAACCAGCAACTTTAATGGTGGAACTTGTGAAGAAACTGATACATAGCATTGTCTCCAGTTTAGTGGTTTGTGGACTGATGTGAGACCTTCATAATCAGGATGGAATTTGTTTCAAGTGGAATCAAACTTATTTCTTTCTGAAAAGGGGGTACTGACCAAAAGTTCTCACTCCAGGTCCTGCTTTATTTCAACACTTGGTTGCAGAGCCTCAAAACCTCCCCTGCTGTGAAATGACAAATAGCTACAGGTAAAAATGTACTTAATTTTTTAATCACATTTTATTAAAAAAAAAATTGCAAAAGGAGCTTAAGGTAGACTATTTGTCATTTATCTCATTCCTTAGAAAGACTTTCCATCACCAGAAAAGTCTTCATTTCTTTCATGAAATGGACTGAATTCTGAATTTGTACACTGGGTGATGTACACTCCGCAAGGAAATTTGATTTAAAAAAAAAATATCTGTGAGTTTTTAGGAGTAAGTCTCTGCAAACCCCTCAAAAATACTACTTCTATTGCTTATACAGGGAAGCTGCTCAAATACTCAGGAATTCATAATAATGTAAAACTCTAACACAGACCTTTATACAGAGAGCAATTCTGACATGTAAATCCTGGGAAGTAAATGTAGTTCCTAGAGGATGGATTTATTATTATAATTAAAAGAAAAGCAGTTATTACATATAATGCATTTATTTTTTTTTCAATGTGGGTTTTTTTTTGGTTGTGCGATTGTTTATATCCCAGAGAACTTGAGGAATTTCATGAAGAATATGGTCCTTGTCTTCAATTCCTTATCAAAGGCTTGGCGTTTTTATTTTATCTGATAAAGAACTTGAATTACACAGAAATTCCACAGTGGAAGCCTGATTCATCCTCTCTGTTCTCTCATTCAGCTAAACTAAACCATTTATTCTTTCTAAATAGCTATCATAAAATAATAAATCACAATTTTTGCTGCCATTAATTGTAGCCGATTTTTATGTAAGTACAGTAATGGATCGCAAGGTTATCTGTGAATTGT
Source organism: Psilopsiagon aymara (assembly GCA_024733675.1). Classification (NCBI taxonomy): domain Eukaryota; kingdom Metazoa; phylum Chordata; class Aves; order Psittaciformes; family Psittacidae; genus Psilopsiagon; species Psilopsiagon aymara. Next base: position 66,953 of record JANRGW010049738.1, on the reverse strand, counting down.
GATCCCTTGTGCAGTTTCTTAAATGAGGGGCAATGCCAACTCAGCTTTGTTCAGTTCATTTACTCAGCATCTCAACTTGTAAATTAATCATTGCTGGCAACATCAATTTAGTTGTAATTAATCATACAGGGAGGAGCAAAGAAATTGTACTGAAGTGAGTCATATTAACAATGTTATCTGATTGCTTTCAGTGTAATTTACTAGGATCCTGATGTGTGCGTACAAAGCTTCTGTCTGGTGCTTTGACACAGAAGGAAATTTGTATTAGGTTTTGTATTAGCTGTGTACGATAGGTAGAATAATCGGTAGCCCAATTAGCCATATATGTAGATTTCTAATGACCCTTGCTTTGATGCATTACTTTCGTGCTCATGATTGTGCAGAGTTTCAGCCCTTTACCTCTCCAATTGCCAATGAAGGAAAAAGACCTCTAGTGCCCCTTTGTCATGTAATAAATAACAGCAAGGTCCATTTCCAGGCAAGCTAAGGAGATTTTCACCCTGGTGAAATGTTGTTACACTTGAAAATAAAATATGAAAGAAAAGACTGTATTGAATTCTAAGCAAAAGTTAATTGGAAGAACCAAAAAAAAAAAAAAAACCTAGATAAACAGCTTTTCAGTATTGATAAGCAAACTTGAAAATTTAGATATTAATGGTTTCAGGCAGCAACAGAAAATTTAGTTCTATTATTTCAAAGGGATTCCTTCATTAATGAGATGTTTGAAATCTTGAAACACTTGGAGTTCCCTTATATATCCAGTTATCTCAAAATAGGTTAATGATAGATGCAATTTTATTTTGAAAGAATATAACTGTTTTAATTAAAGCTTTCTTGTGGCAGAGCTTCAGTGTTAGCAAATTAAGAAAGTCAGATATAACATAAGTTAGTTTCATGTCGGAGTGCAGTCCAACTTTTCCAGGAAACCTGATGGCCTATATAAACCTCATATCTAATAGTAAATGTATTTCAACTAGGTTAATAATTATAGGAGACCAATTACCCAGTTACACGAGGCTCTGCAGCAGGGCACTGGAAGAAACAATTTCATTTCTTTTGTTTTAACTCAAGCAGCAGTAGGAAAAGAGGTTTCTCCTATCCTAAGAGTGCTGACTGACTGGAAAGGGAAAATTCAGATAATAGGGAGGATAAAACAAATGCTTATTCACATCCTACATTCTAATAATCCCCCTTGTAACCTGGAGACCTGGATAGTAATGAATGCCTTCCCAACATCTCTGCTCTCACCATGGCAAGGAAGGGTGTGGGAGTGGAGTGATCTCCTGCCAGACCAGGAGCCTGTCGCCTGCAGCATGTGCCTGGGCAATGTGACAGAAATATTCCACTAGCCTCCAGCAATCTATGTCTAACCAACATGCCAAACTAGCAGTTCTATTGTCATATTTAAACCAGAAGTATAACAACCTGCAAGTATTTAGCTTACAGGTGTTTCTGCAAAAAGCAGAGCTGAAGCATAATTTATATGCCTTTCCTTTCTAAATATCTGAAAAATAATTACCCATAGTTGTTTTTTAATACTGCAAGTTGTCTAACAAAATCCAAGACTAGCAAAAATTTCCTGTGCACTTTGAAAGGATTATTACCTTCACATTATGCAAAGCTACTATGGGTTGAACCCATAAGGCTAGTAGTGGACACTCTTCGTCTGCCTGGTTTGCTTGTCAAAAAATAAAACAGAGGTTATACTTCTCACAGCTAACTTACACACCTGAAATTTCAGGTAAGACAGTTTTTTCCCCACTTGTACCTGAAGAAACAGTTTAGCAGTCTTATTATGTAGTTTAAATTGAGCAGCAAAAACCATAAACCAATGCTAATGAAGAACAGGACACTCCAATAGCCACAGGAAAACAGAGTTTTCCCTCAGGAAGGAGAAGATTCGGAGCTGATTGTAGGTAAAATCACTGGGCACCAATTTTAGCTTCAATTACACATCAGAACACCTATCACAGAAGTTGCAAATATCTTCATAGGCAAACTTTTAAACCTGATTAGTGAGGTTAGCATTTCTACACGCTGTAAATAAATGTGCACCGGCATCTCATATTCACTGTCTGTACTCTAAAAATGATGTTTGAAAGATAAAAAGGACTTCAAAATAAGTACAGTTGAAGCCTGGTATCTAGAAATCAGTCTTTATCTTGAGACACTTCATTAGCTTATTTTTATATCCAGAATAAGCAGTAATACTGAGTTTATTATCGTATGTGCTTATATAAAAGGCAGATATTACAAGATTGAGGGAGCAGGGGGCAGCAGTTGTGACTGGCGTTGGAGGACAGATGAAAACCATTGCAGCTGGCTTTGAAACCTATTTAAGCAACAGCCATAGAGATTAAAAACTTTAAAACTGCATGTCAAAGTATGTCCAGTCAGAGCAACATGAGCTCAGACATATCACAGACAAGCAGTGGTGGCTGATGACAGCTGGAGATATGCTCTTGGCTCTCATGCCAGAAGAGGTTAGGGGCATACTTGAAGGATCTGCAGCCTGTAGGTGACCAACACTGGAGCAGGGACAACAGGGAACAGAAAAGCAAATCCGGATAGATGTGGACTGGTGGAAAATCACGAAACATTAGCCAGCAGCAAGAAGTTATCAGAACAAGGGAAAGCCACTGTGCAGAGCATCTCAGTCTCCTTTACCACTCCCACCTCATTGGATGAACACCAGTGGACTGAGCACAACTCACAGAAAACATGAAAATTTGAGGCTGCAAAAGGAAAGAGTAGTGCTTGTATCTAAGTACTTGTATAATTGTCTTTTTTTTTTTTTTTCCATCTAAACCTTCAAATAAATGATCAGAACTTTATGTTTACTCACAATGAATCAAACACACTCCCCCAACTCAAGTTTTTGTTTATGACAACATATCCTAATGGAAAATCTGATTAAAAATGGATCTATAGTAGGAAAAGGCATAACAAAATCCAATAGCTGGAAGATGTAAACTAGTCAAATTCAGGTTGGAAAAGGCAGAGCAGCACATACTCTAGTTAATAATCAGAAACAGGCTGCTGTGCTGCTGATCGGGGACTTGAAACCAAGGTCAGTTAGAAAGAAATGACAGATTGATTCAAAGAGCTACGTGACTCTAGCCCTTGTAATAGAGGACGCATCTGCCTGTATCATGATAGTGATCCCTTTGAATCATAGAATCAGCTAAGTTGGAAAAGACCATTAAGATCATCAAGTCCAATCATTACCCCAGGAGTGCCAACACTCATGTCACTAAGGGCCTTATCTACACAAAACATCTTCAATCTATCAATTGAACCCTTGCAGGCTTTTAAATCCTGAAGTATCAGTCACTATACCTGAGAGTAGTAATAGTGTATGATAGCAATAAGCAGTAGAGGCAGTATAAAAAACAGTGTCTTGACAATAAAAGCTTAAGTAATAACTATTTCCTGTTTTGCTGATACAGCCTTTTGTGGAGCCAGACCACAGGCTAGAGAATTTAAAAATAAAACTCTATACAACAAATACCAAAATCAGTGCACAAATAAATATTCACGAAACACTTATTTCAAACATTCATACATCTTAGCTCAGAACAAAGACTTGTCAAAGAGATCATCATAATCTCTGATCTTCTTTTATGACCATGTTTTGTAACAAGGCCTGCTTGTATAGACCTTTGAATATGATTTTTGCAAGTTTCAAAGCAGTTTAGAACCAAAATACAATTTTCAAAAGAGAGTCTCAGCAAGACACAGCACTTTCTGAGCACTGAGAGGAGCAGATGCAAAACGTTCATGTGTTTTCAAGCAATTTAATAGAAAGTGACTTTCAAAAGCAAGACGTAGGCCTTAGACTTATCTGATTCTAAAAATTGGTACCTTTAATTTTTTTGTGAGAATTATTATGGAGCTTCGCAACGAATTTGCAATGACAAACAGCAACAGAGGAATTCGCCATCATGGTAACTGTGTCTGGCTTGATTTACAACATCAACTAGGAAAACAAGACTTTGTATAAGCAATACATTCCTTACTAACTAGCTTAACTTTGGAAAAAGAGCTAAGGGACTGCTAAAAGGAGAATATCTGCGCTAGAAGGTGATGATGACAAAAACAAGTAGTCTACAAGAAACAGCAATAACTGGATGAAAAGTAAAGGTAGCAGGGGAAGATCATGACCACTGACTCAATTCAAAAGCAAAATAGCTTGCCCCCCTACACCTTCACGAAGCATGCGTGCTCATTTACATGGCAAGTAAGAACAATTTACCCAATAGAAATCATATACTCAGTGGCTTTTGACAAATGAAAAGTAATTTCTTTGTTCGCTGAAATATGATTCATCTATGTACACAAAACTAAGGTGTACTAGCATTGTGGAGTTTCCTCCTAGCTTCCTATTTTGCAAAATAGCTGACAATAAAATACCTTAACTCTGTGTATAGTGACATTTTGCACACTGGATAATAATTCCACTTTTGGGACAAGAATTTTCTGTTTGGGACAAGAACAAGACCAATCTTTGCTTTCATCCTGTCATAATCCTGGCTTGAAACCCCTCCTAATTTTCAATTTGCATCCTGTAAATTGCTTAGAAACTTAAAGAAGAACATGAAGATCATAATAAACTGGCTTTGGTTAGCATGTGGTTTCACTTGAGAAACATGAGTATGATTTAAGTCAACTAAACACAGGTGCAATCACAGCAAAGCCATGTTTGCAATTGCATTAAAGTTACGGGCCGATGAATACAAGAAATGCTTGATTTAAGTGCCTGCTTATGTATAGAACTATGCCTCAAAAATATTCCAGCTATCCAGGATTACTGCTGATCAGTTCCACACAGGAAATGCTTTTACACAGCTCAGCATGTTAGAAATCATAATGGTAACATTCGCAATTTTCTTACTAAGTACATAACTAGCATAAGCTTATTTGAAGTTTATAAGTTCTTATGGTTTTGGATTGTGAATACTCTGTCTACCTATAGAGTTTACAGTCTTGAAAAGCAAAAATACCAAGCTATGTATTCTCACTTTTTACTAAGCGTCTCAAAGTTGAGCATTGCTAGCACTGTGCCGCTCTGAATACTTGAAGCCACTAGCTGTTTCATAAAAGCAGAAATGTGATGACATCATTATAGATATCATATGTTCTTCCAGGAGGAGCTTTTTAATTACTTAAACTGTCCAGGTGCATTGCTGTGCTTTAAATTCCTTTCTATATCATAATAAAAATTGCCATATATCCAAAAAAGTTTCCTAAGGAAAAAGAAAGTCTCAAATCAGTGCATCTTGATAGGACTCACGATTTCTTAAAAGTGTACGAGGTTAATAATAAAAAGTTCTGCTAATAGAAGATTAAGATCAAAGCGTAGTTACAAGAGGTACTAATGAGGTCCACATGTAAAAAAAGACTCATAATTTCCAAACAGAATTTGCTTTAACTCAAGTGAAATTCTGTTTTAGAAAATCAGCAAGAAATTTTAGAAGAATGCACGCAATGAAAAATATTGCAAATAAACTATATATTTTGTGCTACAAATAACAGGATAGCTAAGTTTATAGGAAAAATTCCATCATAGAAAAAATAATTCTTGAAGATAGAACATAAAATTGCAAGGTGAATTCTTATACTTCTGATGTGTCAGAATGTGTTAGGGAATACAACATGAGTCAGGAACTTGGGGTCTAATATATTGATACACTGAAATTATTTGACAAATTCAGCTCATTTTGCTGTTTCTATTGGCTATTCTTGGAGCTGGGAAAATCCTTATACTTTTGGTGCATTAACAGGGAGAGAAACTTGATGGGTGAGTTTGCTCCTTCTTTTTGATATTGTCTGTGAAAAGAGATAGTGTGTGATAAGGCTCTTGCTAACATTGCAATTGATCAGTTTCCAGTTTGACATGTTTTTCCCTGTGTTCAGGGTTGAAGTAATTGGCAGGTTTGGATTCAGAAGTTTCCTTTCCAGTCGTAGTTTTATTGTGGGTGGTAGTTATACAGTTTGTGACCACAGGTGTGTCATAGCATATCAAAGGTTTCTGTGGATCATTCAGCATTTACTGTCAGATTTGTTTTATGGGTGTCTGTGACTACAAAATACTGAACTCATTGGCTGAGACAGTATCTGTGGCATCATGTGAATTTGATAAATTCAAATGGAATAGTGTTATATCACAAGCTGTTGCCATTTACTGTTTAATGTTTTTAAAACTGAGGGCACAAGCTTGCAGGCACAACCATAAGTATGTGGCTGCAGATGTATGTGCAGCCATCACACAGAAAACATGTAACATTATTTCTGAAGCCTAAGGTTTACTTCTTATATTTGAATAAAAAAACAAAACAAAAAACCCAAAACCCAAAACCCTGACTTGATGTAATTCTCAAGCATGCAAAAGGGCAATAATGGAGCAAGATGCACACAGGACATTGAGATGTTAATATTTCAACTGTTCTTAAATTTTTGTATTTTTTCTTAGGAAAGCGTGTTCCCTTGATCTATCTTGGAGAACCAATATTATAAATATTCCCAAAGAGCAGTGATCCCAGGTGTGACTGATGTGAACTTCATTGTTAAAGAAGAGCTGGATCACCATTAAAGTAGAGCTAGGATTTGTTAGATACTATTAGGAGCTGGGGGCATTGGTTCATGGATGCATGCTAAGTGTTTGTTGAATGACTGCACGTGACAGAGTAATTCCAGCTCTCCTTCACTGATGGAGATGGTGGAGAAACAGTTAAAATGGTCTTCTTGGCAATTTTAACCTCTGGGACAAATATTAAAATTGACATAGTGCAACTATAAATTATAAATTCCAATCTCTAAGGAACAGATGGGGAAATTATAATCTTCTGGAGAGTAAAAGAAGTCCTACAATCATAAATAATCTGCTGCAGCAGGAGCCCTTCCCAGGTCCCATGGTCACTTCAGGGGCCTTACACAGCCCTGAGGGGAGGTGTTTGAGGGGTGCCAGTGGTGCTCTGAGGTGAGCAGGTAAAAATGCAGCATTGAGAGCTTTCTGAGGGATGAAAAATCGTTTTTATTGGTCCGGAGAACAGCAACGAAGCCGGTGAATGGTCTGGATCACAAGTCTGATGAGGAATGGCTGAGGGATCTGGGAGTGTTTAGTCTGGAGAGCAGAAGGCTCAGGGGGAACTTATTGCTCTCTACAACTACCTGAAGGAGGATGGATCTGGGGAGTGGCTGGACTCTTCTCCCAGGTAACAAGGGGTGGGATGGGGTGAAAGACTCGGGCTGCACTGAGGGAGGTCTGGATAGATGTTGGGAGTAGTTTCTTTCCCCAAGGGGATGATAAGGTGTTGGAGCATGCTGCCCAAGGCAGTGATGGGGTTGCTGTCTCTGGAGGTGTTTGCAGGCATTGTAGGCAGGGCCTTGATCATGCGGGTTGGCGGTGGCCTTGGCATTTCTGGGGAAGCAGTTATACTTGACGATCTTGCAGGTCTTTTCCAGACTACTTGATTCTATGATTCTACAAATGTTTTGCCTTTAAGATTGTGAAATAGCCAAAAATGTGACACTACACACCCCCACGATTTCACAGGAAGCTAATTGTGCTAAAAATGTACATTTTTGTAGAACAATCCAAATGATGACCATGCAGTACCACAGTTGCAGTTTTAAAATAAAGTCACAGGCATACAAGTCTACTGGTTATCCTGAGAGGGAGAAAGGAGGGTTACAGCAGCTGCAAGTTGCATGAGAAGCAGCTCCCTTAACTGTGCCTGAGCAGGGATGGTAAGGATGAAAGCTCCTTTAAAGTGGCACTAAATAGACTGCTTCTTTTATAACACTAATTTGGCCTGTCCTTCTCTTACTGATTGAAAGACATTTTTAATTTGATCTTTGCCCACTTGTGAAGAAAAATTAGCCAGGTTTTCTACAAGTCTGTGTTTCTGAAGACCAGATGGTATTGATCTGAGCATAAGGCAGATAGCAGATTTAAGGCCGAAAAAGTATCACAGGGGGTGGGGGTGAGGGTGAAGTGAGGAAGCAGAGAAACCAAAAAATAATCCTTTATGAATTGCACGGCCTCTTACTATATATATATATATTCATACTTGAAGATCTGTATTTTTCAGCCTAGCTGTAACCGCTGAGTAAAGCGAAACCTTATGTCATGCATTTTTCTTTGACATACAGCAAACTAGTGATACTTGGTTTTCACAGTGATTCAGTTATTATTTGAACTGCTAACCCTTGCCACATATCTCTGAAACTCTCTCTCTAAATTTAACATAACCACAAGGAATACAGCAGGTAGGTGAGTCAAAAAGCTATTCAGGTTATTTGTCATTGCTGAAAATATTTTTGAAGATGGCAGCCTTTTTAATATGCTTAATTAGACATATGTGAATGCTGATATTTTTTAAAGGGAATTGTATGAATTGGGATAAGCATCTTATATCAATTTAAGACACTAAATGATGTATCAGATCTGATTAATATACCCAAGTCATCATCAAAAATAGTGCCTGGATTTGAAAGTGATTGTTAAAATGAGTAAGATGCTCTTAGAGTGAGACTTCTCTCAACAGAAAGAATTAGCCCATTGAAAACGCATTTCTAATATTTAATCTTTGAAAATTCCCAGTGTTTTATGGGCTGCTTATCCTTCCAGAAGAGGTTAAGGTTTATAAAATAAAAAATAATATTATAAATATAATAAATATCTGTAGATACAGGTGAGGTTATCCAGTCTAATTTTCTGAACACCAAAGATTTTCCTTTGCTTCTGCTGATAGTTGACTCCAGAACAAGTCGAATAATGACAAACTAAATTATTTATATTTTCTGGGGTTTGCATAACTGCTGACCACAGGCAAGGAAAAAAGGAAAAAGAGTACCATTATTGACCCTAAATGAAGAAGCTACATAGGTACCACCGATGAAGGATATTCCAAGACAGATGACACCTGCCAAACCCTACCAATTATTGTGCAGGAAGTATTCTTTCCAAGTCAAAAAATGTCATCAGTTTAATGCAGAATACATAAAGATGACAGAACAATGATGTTCTGCTTTCTTCATTGGCCCTATTTTCTGCAGCATCTTTCTTCCAGAAGGACAGGAAAAGAGAAAATGCTGACAGAAGCTTTCTGGCCAACTATGCAGTAGGGAAAAAAAAGAAAAGAAATTAAAAGGAAAATACAAAATAAGAGTTCTGTCCCATTTGGTTAGCTGTTTTAAAAAGTGAAATTTAAAGGAATGAATTGAACGTCCTTATACAAGGTTAGTTATTCAAATACTAGGTCACTTTCACACCCTTTTACTTCCTTTATACTCTGAGAATTGGTCTGAGCCTTCTTGATTAGAGCACCGCATGTTATCCCCAGCTACCCCAAAGCTCTTCCAGAGTCACTACTTTCCAGCAGTTTCCCTACCCTACAGTCATAAACTGGAGCCCTTATCCTCACATGCATCACCTGTACTACAACCTTTGAGTTGGCCTCTAACTGTTTAAAAAACTGGAGCCCTTATCCTCACATGCATCACCTGTACTACAACCTTTGAGGTGGCCTCTAACTGTTTAAATAGGTGATTCAGGTCAGTTTTCAGAAAAAAAATATTCCATTTTTGTCATTTATTGCTAGACCAATACTTGTTCCATCTGAAAACAGTTTCAGGAAAGACATAGTATCAACATTCATTTGTTCATAAAAATATGGTTGGATCAAGAATTAGCCTCCTAAAAGAAACAGTTCTGTTGGTTGATATCTCCCTGTTAACAACTACATTTGCACAGCTAGCAGGAATGGGATAAAATTCCATTTAAAATTTACTTCAGCTGTCAGCTGCTTTAAGCTTTGAAAAACTGGCTTTGCTGAAGATCCAAAAATACACACTAGCGCTTAGTCATGTGTTTTCTTACCATAAGTAAACACTATAGGGTCACGATAGAGATATCTAAGCAGTTGCTAGTTTTAAGTTCACAAATTCACAAGTAGAATGAAAGCCAAATTGAGCTACCTTCTGTTAGTTGCAAGACTTTCTGATAAGTAATTTATATTTCCTTGAGAAAAATAAAATGAAATTTTGTTACTAGATGCTTGGGGAATTTAGCAAAACGTCACACACACACAAACCCCTTGCTATTTTGTTTTTGGTTCTCCAACTTTTTTTTTTTTTTTTTCAGTTTGAAAGTGGGGATACTGTGTCAAACAAGTATTAGTGTCTACTCCAGTCACCTCTGTAACTGAGACTTGCTGATGTTAAACAAGTGTCTGATGTCCAGTATCCTCATTCTATCACATGAATTAGAAGTGATTTTTATGTTTTACTTACATACCACATTTCAGCAACTTTCAGTAACAACAGCTGTCTCACCTTTCCTTTCACAGATGAATATCTCTACGGTCTCCTTTACTGCTTAGGGAGACAACAGGAAATATTGACAATGTTCTTAAAGAATACAAATGTAACCCTAGTTATTAGTGAAAATAACAATGCAGCACAACATAAATCTTTATAATTAGACAAAAACATTTAAATAAGCCACTTAATGTTTTATGTCAAGACATTGTCTGGTTTTTGTTCAGTAAAAACAACTGTGCGATTTTTGCTCTCTACTTATATATAATTTCTGAATTCATCTTCATGTGGAAAAGGTTTGTCCATTAAAGGAACTGCAGGAAATGGCATTTAATTTAGAAAATCTGATCAAGTTGTGTCAATTTACTTATTGTTCCCTTTTATATGCAAGCATATACAAAAGCTAGCAGTGCGTGCATCCATACATTTGTTAAACCAAGCTACATCTTGTCTGTCAGAAATAAATAACATTTTGCTCAGCACTGAAAATGTTATAAGAGATACATTAATGTAGGCACTTCAGAAAAGAAAAAGATTTTCATGTGATTTGAATGCATCGATGCTTGTAATGAGAACCTGGAGTTTGGAAGACCTGTGCAAATGCCTTCTGGGTGCTTTCTCCAGCAAGAGATTAAAGTTCTTGTGAAAAGAGGCATTGACTGGTCTATTTCTGATGATGAGTTTTAATTTTTAAAAATTAAAAAGCACAGGATGAGTTTAAAAAAAAAAAAAGGCAATTAAACATGGAAGGCTCTGCTGCGAGGTCTCTCTCCCCAGGGAGATGCATGTTGCACTCACACAGGCACACCCGACCCCAAGCTGAGCCTCAGCTGTAGGCATGCAGCTCCCTGCCTTGGCTTTGGTACTTGCCCTGCCTGGACCTGACTCCTGATGATCTGTAACTTCCCCAGTGTGCTAGATCTGCCTTCACCTCCACTTAATTTGGATCCAAGAAATTAAAAATTCCTTATTCCAGGAAAGCCTATAGCCAACCAGGGAGGCAATGAAGGACAGAATTAAAATAGTCTTTGGCCTCTGTTGATAGCACATTCTCCTACCATACAGAAAGATATTGTATAGACAGATCTTGTGACAGAGCAAACAATATCAGATGGAAGACTATAACTATACATATTCTGCTCAGTGACAAGGTTAAATGCAGTGTTTTGAGTTTATTGTTGAAAGATTGTAGTACAGCAGTATATATCAGGTTTTTTTTTTTTTTGTTATTATTTCTCTGCTGACTTTAACATGCATAGCTTTCTGCAGGATGTCAGCGAGTAGGTTTTCATAGTCACACTTCAATTCAGAAGGAATCTGCCTGACACAGGCTGAAGCCAGAGCTGAAAAATTTCAAAAAGCCCTTGTGTAAGCTGAAAAATTTCAAAGCCCTTGTGTAAGAGATCATTTGCTCACCACTTTTGTGTGTCCAGCAGCTCCTAACACCTCTCTCTCAATAAGACCACATGGCGAAGGTTGAGGACGAGCTCACTTTTCTTTTTATACTTCTCAAACACCCAATGAAGTGACAGATACACATTTCCACCAGTGTTTCCCCCCTGCCCTCTCCTCATGCCTCACAAATCCTTTACAACATACAGTTCAAGAAAACTTGTAGTACAACATTAAGTGACATCTTACACATTGTTGCCCATGTTGTCAGAGGCAGTACATAAAATGATGAATGCCACTGAGGAAAAGGTAATGTTTAAATACTCAGCTGTAAGTTTCCACTCAAGGTGGGAGTTATTTTAGGAATATGACAGTAGTGCACTGAGGTTGCCGAACTGGGTGATGACTGGGCCTGAGCTCCTTATTTTCCCACATGTTCTGCGTTATCTCATTTAGGTGATCTGCTCCGTGACCTTCCCTCGCACTGAAGTCAAGATGACATGCCTGTAGTGTCCAGTGTCCTCTTTCCTGCCCTTTTCATAGAGAGGCATTTTTTTTGAACAGGATTTTTTCTCCAAGCATTCTAAAACCATGCTATCCAGATAATATTAAAGAATAATATTGTGAATTAGTAGTCAAAATAAAATTTTGTTATTGAAGACCCAGCTTGATTTGAGTTTCAAGAATAGATAAGTGGAATCTATATCCAGTAAAATTCAATTTTACTGTGATTACAGAACACTTATTGTTCTCCAAATACTGTGGGTGTTCAAAAAAAAAACCAAACCATATTTAAGAGTCATTATGGAAAACCTTCTTTGGCTAAGAAATTGCTATTAATTCAGCTTAAGTCTAATGAAGACATTTTAATTATGAAGGCCAAATACAGGGTTCATAATGGAAATGTTGACAGACACTTGTCTATGGTGGCAGACAGACTTCCAATAATGCAGCCAAGTATGTTTTGTAAGAGACTCCTCAAAGGTCAGCAAGTGCAAGGGGAACAGAACATCACCTTGCACAAAACTATTGATGTATGGTTGGCAGTCAGTCTGTAAATATACTGTACAGAGAGATGGTTAAGGAAAAGAATCATCAAGATGGTTCTGTTATTCTGTTTTAAATGATAAGGTGAGAGGAAAGGTATGATAATGTTTTTACAGAATTGATTTGCAGCCTGTTCTAGATTACTGCACTAATTGAACCATTAAACTTAGTACCATCTCCCTTGGCATGTAAACAAGACTTACTTTTTGAATATTTGTATTCTTTGCAATGTAACTTACTGCACTTCTGAAATCATGCAATTGAGTGCTGCTTAAGACAGCATTCAGCTGCTAGTCCAGAGAGCAACTATCAGGAATACTGCCACATTGATTAGACAGATTAGGGAAGCAACGTTATGAGGAGATCATCATCTTTCACTGATTCATTTGTTGAGCTGTGGCCAAGCTCATCATACTAATCATTTACTATCTACAGCAAAGAGATGAAACAATATAACATTTAGTCAGCTGGAAAAAAATAACCCAGTCTTTAAGCGGCAATGTCAAACTTAGTATAAATAAGCTCTGGACTTTGTCTTGCTCTCATTTTGTCTAAATACATTTAATTAAATGCTTACATCAGGATCATGCTTTCAGTGTTGAGATTAGCAGATATGAGAATTTTACAAAGTCCATGTCCTAATCTAATAACAATTACACAGGTGAAGTTCATAAACCTTTACGTGCTTTTTGGGGTAAAGGCTCAGAAACTTAAGGAAAGGTAATTGAGAGTAATCACCATGGATTTACAATGGAAAAATCATTCCTGACCAATCTGATCGCCTTCTACAATGAAATGGCTAACTTAGTAGATGAGTGTAACTGTGGATATTATCTTGACTTCAGTAATTTTTTTTACAGTGTCTCCTGTCACATTTTCATTGACAAAATAATGAAGTAAAGGCTGGAAAAGCAAGCAGTGAGGTAGATAGCAAACTGGCTGAACAGCTGCGTTCAAAGATTTGCAATCGGTGGCATGAAGTCCAACTGTAGGTCAACCTCTAGTGTACCTTCAGACCTGATACTAGGCCAGTGCTGCTTAATCTTGTCATTAATGATCTGGTTGATAGGACAGAGTGCATTATCAACAAGTTTGCAGAAGATCTGAAACTGAGGGGATTCACTGATTCAGATGGCTGTGCTGCTGCTCAGAAGAATCTCAAAAAGCTGGAGAAAGAGATTCACAGAAATACAATCTAATTTTAACTAAAGGACTTGCAAAGTCATGCACCCTTGGGAGAATAACTGCAGGCATCAGTACACACTGGTTGTCAACTGACTGAAAACAACTTAGCAGAAGACCTGTGTCTCCTGATGAGCGCCAAATCGAACTTATTCCAGCAAAGTGCATTTGCCACAGAAAAGGGCAAACAACCTCCTGGGCTGCACTAGGAAGAGTGTTGCCAGCAGGTCAGGGAAGGTATTCCTCCCCGTCTACTCAGCTGTGGACTAAAAACATATCTAGTTGCTTGTTCCAGTTCTGGATTCTCCAGTGCAGAGATACATAGTCATGATGGAGCATGTCCATCAAAGGGGTACAAAAGCTGGTAAAAGGCTTGGAGTAACTATCATATCAAGAGGTACAGCCTTCAGCAACCTGCTGTGGCTGGCTTACTTTGGGCAGGGGAGTTGACTTCGTGATCTCCAGAGGTTTCCCCCCTACCTCATACACTGTGATTTTCAAAGGAGAGACATTATGAATTGGCTAGCCGGGATGTTTATGTGAGCATCTCAGGAAAACCAGCATCTCATTTAGCTGCAGACATGTCAGATTCTGTGCTTCGGTAAGTCCAAAAGAAGTGCTCCAAATTGCTTGTCCCTCAAGTGACTGTGTGTGTTATTAATGAACAGCGACTTAAAATGCAAATTACATTTCCTAGATGTGTATCTTTTCTAGTGATACACTATTTTTCAGTTTATATAATTAAATACCTGTTTTACCTCAAGATATAATGAACAGCTACAGCAACCAAAAATATTTTGTCATTGTTTTGCTAATATCCTGGGAACAACTCATTCCACTCACATTTTATCAAAGTACTATGATGGGAAAAATAAGCTCCTTGTAACAAAAGGTAGCATAATTCCCAGAATCCTCAAGCAATGTATGCAATCATTACAAAACACTTTTCTGAAATACCTGGAGTCACCACCTATTACATCCATTTATCTAATTCCATATTATACTAAATTTTGAGAAGCAGTATTATCAAAAGTTAAAAATGTCCATCAGCAATTCAAAATCTTGTCTAAACACAGACCTTTATAGGTGTCCCACCAGAAAAGAATAGTTGAAGTCTTTTTTCCGCTGATGTTAGGATACGAGCTTTCTTGTGTAGTACCAGAAATGCAACCATTAAAGCACCTTGCACCATCCATTCCAGTCTGGTGCAGCCACCCTTTTTAAATATCAACATCCAGAATGCAAGTATATAACCAAATCTCAAGGACTGTTTATAGACATTGAGGATGCTTCATTGATTGCTATACAGCTTAGTTCACTTTTGTGACTACTTCACAGATTAATCAATTAAACCTTAAGTATATTCAAATTCTCAGTTCATTAAATTATACTTTTTAAATATAATAGAGGCATTAGTTTTGAGAATTTTATATGTTTTTTCTTCTTATGCTCATTTCTCTTTAAAAATAGCAATGGCAGGACTTTAGTAGGACTATTCAGGTGCATAAAGCCAAGAATGTATTTGCATGATTGGATTCTTTGTGTACAAAAAAGGCAGGGAAATTACATTTGTGTAGCTGGCTTTCTTAATTTGCTGGACTGAGAGAAATGCAATAAATGCAAATTAATTTCTTCTCCAGGGTCTAATAAAAGTTAGCACCTGCCTTTAACAAAGCTTAACTGAGCAAGCCTGGGAAACAGTCACTGAATACACTGGGCCCTTTTCTGCATTCCTTGGAAAGGAGTGTTAAATCAATAATACAGTATTTAAAACATCAGAGAAATTAGAAAAATGCAGACAATGGAAAGGGGTGAAAAAATAGAAGGCTGTGCAGGTAATCCTTAGTGGCTTATGAGTAGCTATTACTGGGTACTACTCACACTGATCCTGAAAAACAAAATCAGCCTTCAATCATAAATGCAATGTGTACTGTTTTTGAAGACAGACTATACAGTCTGACAGAAAACTCTTTGCTTCTCAGCTGTCTTCATTGTACATTGCAGTTAAAAATAAGATTTTTGCTGAATAATTTATGAATATTTGCATGCAAAAAATTATACAAAGAAATGAGAATAGAAAGAATAGAGTACAGCACTTTGTTTTGCAGTTTATAAATTAGTTACTACATTCTGCTGTAGTTTTGTTTGAATTATGACAAAATAATTATTTTTTGTACTTTTGGTTTTATTCTGCTTATTTCAGAAAATAGTCAAAATCAGACACAAATGATTTCTCAAACTTATACTGTGGTGATTACTTTTTTGAAGACTGGAATACTCTTAGAGCGAGATCTGTATTTTCAAAACTAGAGGGTGAGAAATGAAATGCCCTTTGCCTTAATTGATTCTCCACTGATTCACAGAACTGGCTCTTGATCATCATACAATTTGGCAAAAAGTTTCTGAAACCTGGAGAGATCCTACCAGTTCACTGTTGTGCTACTGACATGGGCAATGCAAATTACAGGGCTATTTCACCTATGATTTTCTTGAAATGAATGACCCCCTTATTGTTTATTGCATACATAAATATAATTCAGGTGGATCTCATGTCTCTTCAGAGTCCTTGGGACTTTTCAGAAATATAGCTCTTTCACAACTGTTAAATTCTTCCAGAGTCAGGAAGTCTACTTCATCTTACCTACTTGCAACTCCCAACCTTTTTAATTACTTGTCCTTTTTTTTTTCCAAGAGACTAAAACCAAACCTGACAAATGTACAATACTCACAGTGGAGATAGTAAACAGACCTGCAATCTGCTCTAATAGATGTCACTGATTTTGACCCAAAATGTGTTATTAGAAGTAGAAAAGATTAAAATTACAATCACAGTCATTTGCAATAAAAATTTGCAGTTGGTGGCAAAAAAGAAAATGTTCCATGGTGGAATATGTAAATATTCCTATGGATAAGGGCATGGGTTAAAGTATAGAAATACGTTTTCTATCAACAGAGGATGAATTTTTCTCTGCAATGTGCCTGGTTAATGAAGGGGCTTTAGGCATCTGGGATCACTGACATGCAAAACCTGGAACACATGTTTTGCAACAACAGCAAATCCAGAAGTGCAATCAAAGTAAAAGTTCACACCAAAAGTGACTTAAAGTTGGCTACAATTGACTTCATGCCCTTTTTCACTTTAAAATCATCAATTCTGCTTTCTCTCACAGTACACAAATCTTGCTGCTGAATAAATACTTCGAAAATGTGGTCACATACCATAATCCCTTTAAACCTCTTGAGTTCCTTCCTAGTCCTTTAAAAACCTCATGGAATGAGTTGTTTAGCAAAGCCAAAACTAGGATGTGGTCTTGCTGTTTACAGATTCCTAGAACTGATACCTGGCAACAGCTACGAAAATATGTGCTGCCTCAAAACACAGCCTCACAATAAAGCTTACATCATTTTCCTGCTCATGGAAAGAGCCAGTGGTTTTGTGTCTGCTGTTTCTGTTTTCCTCTTACCACAGTTCAATTTTTTCAAGTTTAAGATGTTTCCTTAAGAGGGGGATAAGGTTCTACAGCAGATGCCTCCAGTGTGCCTCCTTTCTGAATGGGAAGTTGTCATTCTCAGTGCTGATACAAAGTCCTGTGTGGTCCTGTGAAAAACACTCTATGTATGTAATAGCTCTACACACTTCATAGCAACTTTTGGCAGCAGAATTCATGTTAAGAGAGACATTTACACTTTCAGATTTTGGGCACTGAGTTTAGGATGTTATTCTCTACTGATCCTTTACATAGGCAGCAGCAGAAACTACGGATTCCTCCACAGAGTAATTCAGATGACCTTATGTGAACTCATGGTTTGAGTCACAGTCAAAATAACTCACTTCTCCTTCTTCATTAGTGATACAGAAAGCCGATGCAAGTCAACACATTCTGAAAGTTCCTGGAGTTCAAAGCCCAGTCAAGCATGTGAAATCTTCATTTAGTCGTACACCAGTCTACATAGAGAACAGACGAATATAGTCAGTGCTGGATGAGGAGACACATTTTTAACAATTTTAACAAAACTTTAAGTAAACACAGCATTTATCTGTAAAAAGAAAAAATATCGCTGATATGCCATCAATCTACAAAAATGTCACATATATATATATAAACACTTTTATAAGAAAGAACTGTAAAATATTCTCTTAGGTAGTAGTAAGTAGAGTCAGCTTTGGCAAGTATGCCAGTGGAGAGATCAAACAGAGATAGTGGGAAGGACTGGTGCTAGCTCTAGTAGCTATATCTCTACTGGAGGTAGGGAGACAGTTCGTATTCAACGTAGTAAAATGCCAAGATAATGTGAAATACAGAAATACAGCTACATCTCGAGAAGATTTCGTTGCCCAGTCAGTTACCAGCACCTATAATAAATGTTCAGAGCAATGTAGAGATATTCCAGCTGCTCCAGCCAATGAGCTGGCTTCATTTGGAGCTTGGCTCAGATGCCTCTATACAAATGCCTGTAGTATGGGGAACAAACAAGTGGAACTGGAGATGTGTGCACATCTACAGGGGTATGATATAATAGAAATGTGGTGAGATGGCTCTTATGACTGGTGTGTTGGAATGGAAGGTTACAGGCTCTTTAGGAAAGACAGGTCAAGCAGATGGGGAGGGGGAGTTGCTATTTACATTAAGGATGTTCTGGAGAGTATGGAACTCTGTCTGGGGACAGGTGAGCAGTCAACAGAGACTTTGTGGGTCAGGGTCAAAGGGAGAACAGTGGTGGGAGACATTACTGTGGGGATCTCATTACAGATCAAGAGGATTCTGTGGAGAAGTGGTCCGTAAACAGATAGGAACGGCCTCATGCTCATAGGCTCTTGCTCTCATGGGGGACTTCAACCACCCTGATATCTGGTGGAGGGATGGTACGGCCCGGCACAGGCAAACCTCGAGGTTCTGATTGTGCAAAAGACAACTTCCTTCTGCGAGTAATGGAAGAGTCAGCAAGGAGAGGTGCCCTTCTTGATCTCGTTTTCACCAACAGGGAAGGGCTGGTTGGAAATGTGACACTCCAGGGCAGCCTTTGTTTCAGAGATCATGCGATGGTCAAATTTAAGATCCTCAGGACAGTGAGAAGAGTGTGCAGCAAGCTCACTGCCCTGGACTTCAGGAGAGCAGACTTTAGCCTCTTCACGAACCTGCTCGGTAAGTTTTCACGGGAATAGACCCAGAAGGCAGGGGAGCCCAAGACTGTTGGTTCATATACAAGAACCACCTGCTGCAACCAGGAGTGTTGCATCCCAACTAAAAGGAAGTGCAGCAGGAGGGTCAGAAGACCTCCTTGGATTGATAAGCAGCTGCTGAGGAAAATTCAAAGGAAAAATGAGGCTTATAAAAGGTGGAAGGAAGGACAGGTGGCTTAGGAAGAATACAGAGATGTTGTCTGGGAAGCTAGGGACCAGGTTAGGAAAGCTAAGGACCACTTAGAATTAAACATGGTTAGGGATGTTAAGGATAACAGGAAGGGATTCTATAGGTACATTGTAAATAAAAGACAGATTAGGGACAACGTGGGTCCCCTCTACAAGCTATCAGAACTGGCTACCCTGGATTTGGAGAAGGCTGAAGTTCATAATGATTTCTTTGCCACAGTCTTTACCGGCAAATTCTCTGACCACACCACCCAAGTCTTGGAAGGCAGATGCAGGGACTGTGAGAATAAAAACCTTGGGTCCACTGTAGCAGAGGATCTGGTTTGAGACCATCTTAGGAACCTGAATATATATGAGTATACGAGTCCATGGGACCTGATGAAATCCATCTGAGAGTCCTGAAGGAGCTGGAAAATGAAGTTGCTAAGCCACTGTCCATCATATTTGAAAAATCATGGCAGTCAGGGAACTACAGACCAGTCAGCCCCACCTCTGTGCCTGGCAAAATCTTGGAGAAAATTCTCCTGGAAGACATGCTAAGGCCAATGAAAAACAATAAGGTGCTTGGTGACAGCCAGCATGGCTTCAGTAAGGGCAAATCCTGCCTGACCAATCTGGTGGCCTTCTATGATGGGGCTACAAATTAATGGAAAGGGGCAGAGTGATGTCACCTACCTGGACTTGTGCGAAGTGTTCGACAATGTCCCACACAATATCCTTGTCTCTAAGTTGGAGAGACATCAATTTGACAGGTGGATCACTCAATGGATAAAGAACTGGCTGGATGGCCGCATGCAAAGAGTTGTGAACAATGGCTCAATGTCCAGCCGGAGACCAGTAATGAGTGGTATCCCTTGGGGATCAGTGTTGAGACCGGTCTTGTTCAACATCTTTGTCAGTGACATGGACAGTGGGATTCAGTGTGCCCCCAGCAAGTTTTCCGATGACACCAAGCTGTGTGGTTCGGTTGATAAATTAGAGGGAAGGAATGGCATCCAGAGGGACCTTGACACACTTGTGAGGTGGTGTGATACCAACCTGATGAAGTTTAACCATGCCAAGTGCAAGGTCCTACAGCTGGGTCAGGGCAATCCCAGGCACAGATACAGGTTGCACAGATTCAGAGCAGCCCTGTGGAGAAGGACTTGGAGGTGTTGGTTGATGAGAAGATGAACGTGAGCCAGCAGTGTGCGCTCGCATCCCAGAAAGCCAAACGTATCCTGAGCTACCTCAGAAGGAATGGGACCAGCAGGTCAAAGGAGGTGAACCTGCCCCTCTACTCAGCTCTTGTGAGACCTCACCTGGAGTATTGTGTGAAGTTCTGATGTCCTCAACATAAAAAGGACATGGAACTTTTGGAACAAGCCCAGAGGAGTGCTGCGAGGACTGGAGCACTTCCCATATGAAGGTGCGATAAGAAAGTTGGGGCTGTTCTGCCTGGAGAAGAGAAGGCTGCATGGAGCCCTCATAGCAGCTTTCTAGTATCTGAACGGGGGCCTATAGGGGTGGTGGGGAGGGACTCTTCATTAGGGACTGTAGTGAGAGGACAAGGGGTAATGGGTTCAAACTTAGGCAAGGGAAGTTTAGATTGGATATGAGGAAGGAGTTCTTTACTGTGATGGTGGTGAGGCAGTGGAATGGGTTTCCCAGGGAAGTTGTGAAAGCTCCGTCGCTGGCGGTGTTCAAGGCTGGGTTGGACAGAGCCTTAGGTGTCATGGTTTAGTGTGAGGTATTTCTGCCCATGGCAGGGGGATTGGAACTAGATGATCTTCAGGTCCTTTCCAACCCTAACTATTCTATGATTCTATGATTATATGTCCTATGCCCCTATTCCAGAAAAGGAGGGAAGACATATGTTTCGATAAAGCTAATGGGAGAGAGGACTGGGTAAAACTCTTTTGGATATCCAAACCCATTCACTGCCAAAATGAGAGAGTCACAATCTTTACAATACCAGATTCTTACCAGCTGTTTTTAGTCCCAGAAAGGTATGCTGCTGCTGGTCTAAATCCTGCTGTGTCACTGCAGGGAATAAGAACAAATTCCTGGGTCTGAATACATGTCCCAGTTGTGTAATGGGGTAAGGTCTGGAGGTGAATGCAATCAAAAACTGGGGGCTTTCTGGGCATACACACAAAAGATGATGTGAGAATGATGGGGAAACCAGAACTCCTCACCACAGTAATATCTAGGTTCAGCTTTTAAGATCCTAATTGCACATTTAACAGGACAGCTGTTGTGCTGGCACCTTGACTGACATGTTTGTCATCCTTGATTCAGTCAGATGCAGAACTTCTTAATCCATCTTGTTTTCTTTTCCCCTATGCAGCATTGTTTACCACAGTATGTTGAATTTTCATCTTCCGATAACTAATCAGGCATTTTAAACTTTGTTATTATTTGGATCTATCCTGTTGCCTCATTCCCTATAGTCTTTGCAAAAAGCAATACACTAAAATTTAAATATTTGCTTTTTGTCAATTTATCTCTCCACTTCTTCCGCATATATATATATGTAAAATCATATACACACATTTGGTAATAACACACACGATTCTCTAACTGAAAGTTTTAAGAATGACCTTATACTGGAAGAACACATGCATTAAACTTATCATTCGTAACTGAAAAGCTACCTGGGAATCAAGGTCTTTCAAGAAACATTAGGGTTATTATCAATTTTTATGTATGTATGGGAAGCATTAGCACATATACCACAGCATAGGGGAGGGCATTTGAAAGAAGAAAGTGCAAGGATTTCTGGCTATAGCTTTCTTTATGTAGTTCTATAGGGGTTTTTTGTCAACTTCTTGGAACCATGGAGAAAATCTAGATAAGCAGCCAAACCTCTTGATACTTATTACAATCAAAATAAAATTCAAAATCTTTTGAGATTTAACCAAAACATTTATTTTATAACTTGTTTTGTAATCTCTCAGTCTCTTATGTAAACACACTGCATCTGCCACCATCCAGCTTTCCTTAAGCTGCCCCAACTTTAGCCTGTATTTTTCTTTTATGAAGTCTTATTTGGTCTGTTGACTGACTTTTATCTACTTCCATATTCTTCTGGTTTCGGTTGATGTCCATAAAGACTTTTCCCACTTTGTGCATCATTTTGTCTGTTTCTTTTGTGTCTTGCTAGGTGCATATAAAATTTGATGACATTTTCAGCTGTATTTAAATCTTGCAGATATAATAGAATCCTTAAAAATTATTGTTTTCATTTTTTGATTCTTAGCTTGGCATTATAATTGCATATTCTCTTTAGTGAAAGTTTTTCAATCAGCTCCTTACAATGAAAGTTAGGTAAAATATTCTGCATAGAGTAGCAAAATCACAACATTAAGAGAACAATCTGTGGATTAAAAAATTTTCTTCTCTCCTAACATGAACAGAATTGGTGTTTTCTTGGGTTGACACGCTTGACAACAGATAAAAAGGTGACTCAAGGTACAGATTCTTCCACCACTCTTGACCCATTTTCTTCCCATGAGATTGGAGGTAGCACACAGGACTTTAACAGGAAGAGTTTTGGAAAGATTTTATTTTCCTTAATGCACATAGGTGTTCTTTGGTGAAATCCACATTTGCACCATTCCTGCTAGCAAAGTCAGAAATACTACTCCTTTGCTTTAGTTTACTGTTTCAAGGTTATCCCTTTGCTTCTCTCTATGTATATTTTCCTTGCACTTCACAAGTTCTAGTATTGCTAATTTTTCAAGAGATAGGTCTGTTCTAAGGCTACATTGGTGTTAAAAAAATATTTGCTTTACGATCCTCTGGTTTATGGGGAGACATAAGAGCTGAATATCCAGGAATACATGACGATATTTCTGCACAGTAAACCAAGAAATGTAAACTGTGTATGAAAACAATAAATGAGCAAATGATGAGATATGCTTATATTACATGGCAGTTTCAGTTTTATTGCATTCAAATATATATACTCTATCAATTACAGCAGGCTACAAAGGGAGAGCTGATACTACTAACAAAAAAAAATCCATATAAAAGAAAAATACTGGAAATAAGAAGTAAAAATTCAATGTCCCTGCCCCTTTCCCTTCTTCCTAAATAGAAAAGCTGAGAACTGTGTGAATTTTAGGGAAAAATATGTCCCCATATTTTATGCAGTCTTATGAGTAGGTAATAAATCAAATATTTTTTATCTGAAAAACCCCACCAGAAAATAACAACCAACAACTCAAGTCACTGAAGTCTCATCCACCAGATTTCATGTACGCTGTTTCAGAGGTTGATCTCAGTGATGTATACACCTATCCTTGAAACTGAGCCTCCTAGCTTCCTAGGTATTGCACTTCCACTATTTTGGTAAAGCCCTGTTTCAGCTGCACCCAGACATATGTCCCCTACCTTGAGTAATAGATTCAAGCTCTGGAAATAACAGGATTTTCTTTTCTTTATATATGATTGGTTTTGGCTTCCTGGTCTTCTGCAGGATTCAGTACTTATTCTTTAAGTGTATCAGTCAATCAGTAACTATTTGGGAGAGTGCAGCATTTACCTCTGTCTTTGAATTGTAATCCTCTGAGCACATTAAAAAACTCTTGTGTTCTCCAGGGCATTGAACTGCAGGATTTCTGTCAGCCTCTCCTCTAGTAGCAATAGAGTCTTCCTTTTCTTACTTCCTAAGTAATACATCTCCAAATTTTAGGCCCATCTCTGCTTGCAGTAGGATTATTGTGGTGTTCATAGGCAATAGAGTTGCTCAGCTTCTTTTCCCTACTTTGAGAGACTGTAAACAGTTTTTTTTCCTACAATGTACAGCAAGGGAGCCCATGAACACACTGAAAATATGGCTGTGCAGAAGTTTTTGCACTTCAGATTTTTGGGCTGTTAGCTACCTTTTGTCAGAAACCTTCAGCTGGTACTATCTGGCCAAAACACTTTTTTCTGCTTTGGTAAGGCAATGGTGTGAAATAACACCTTTATACCAATGCGATCAATGGCAAATCTGAATTTGCAGACTGTTTTCCATGAGGTTGAAATAGTTCTGTCACAATATGAGTAATTTAAGAAAGTCTATTTAAGATGAGAGATCTATAATTCCCATAAAGCCTATATTTCTACTCAGACTTGGTCTGAGAGTTGCTCACTGGTAAGATGAGAATAGTCCTCTACTTGGAGCAACTTGGGTTTATACATTGGCATATATTCTCTGTACATCTTTTGTTAAGGGACTCAAATACTAAATAAAGACTAGAATAAATCTGAGAAACATGTGTGATGACCATAAAAACAAAATGCCAGCACTACTTATTAAAGATTTTCTAGTCTTCTGGAATATGGAGTCTGTTACTAGTCTTGCCATTTGATGCCATTCTGGAGAACTCTTTACCAAACCAGAGAAAGCAACTGAAGGAACTGATGGAAATGTTTACATCTTTACCAGGCTCCTTTCTCTTTCCCAGGCACAATCAACAGCTCCTGGATACCCTAGGCACTTCAGCACGTAGTGCTTGAACTTGCCCAGGTTTGTACATTGGTCACTAAAATCGATAAATTCAACAAAAACAGTAAGCAAATTTTAAATCAAGTGGTTTTCACTGCATTTGGAATTTTATTGTGGCAGGTGTGGCAGATCTAATATCAAGAATGATGTCAGCCTTCATTTCATATTATGGTACTGTGTCAAATGGAAAAAAGAAACCTATATATTTGAAACAAAAGGTCTATTTTTGTATTTTGACTTAGGTATGGGAATGCTAGAAAACCTGACATCTTCTTTGAGTTATCAAATATTTACCTGGTCATGTGACATAATTTGTGGGATAGAATATTTTTCCAGACTGGTTTCCATGATATCTCTATCTATTGTTTTCTCTAGATTTATTAATGTATCATGTAAAGCTCAAGAGAGAAAGTATGCTAATTTTCATCTGTAAGAGAATTAACATGATGTTAACAGGATCAATTAGTTAATCGTTAAAACACTGAACTTAAAATACTTAGATATGTAGTCCCTATTAGGATTTTCATGACACAAAAAAGTCATGTGTTCCAAGCACAGAATCACTGGAGTCTATTTAGAGACATTGTATTTTTGACATACTGCCTTATTAATGTAATCTTAGGGCATGAACTATGAGAACTCTTTTCACTGAAACGCAAAACCATGAGAGGTACAGTTGGATTTAAGATTTCAGTGCAAACTGAAACATTAGGGAATTCAGAAATTTTCAAGGCTGGGCAACACTACCTTTACCACCCTCAAAATAAAGTTTTCAAATAAACTTGTACCTGCTCAAATCATAGTTCCCTAAGCAGAAGCAACATGGACATGGCAAAGATTACACCACCGCTGTTTAACCCTCTTCAGGGCTGCCTGTGTGAGCATGACAACAAAAGGGCAGCATGAGACTGACCTGTGCTGTCACTTTTACTGCCAAGGCTGATGACTGAATAGCATGACAGTGTGAGAGACAGGCTGGAGAAGGTATATTGCCCAAAACAATGCCATAGCTTAGTTTGTCTAGTGAAAGTAATTTCTCATCAAAACGTGGAAGAGGTTCCTTCTCTCATCTTCTTCTTCTGAAGAAAACTCCCATTTCTTGCTGAGTTTACTCAAAGGACACATGCTGTTTTCCTCCCTTTTCACAGGGAAACAGGGGGAAAGTTTACCACTGTCATGGGTTCAGCCATGTTATCATCATGGCATAAAATCTTCTCACCAGCCTGTCACATACAATGTTCCTCTTCCTTCTTGCAGAATTGAATATTTTCCATATATAGCTGCATATTTTCCATATTTAGCACAGTTTAACACTGCGCTAAACTCAGTTTGGGGAGAAAACACTACAGGGATATGTGTTTCATTAAGAAAAGGATTTCATTGTTTCCTGAATTTTCAGAAGCAGAAATTAGCAGAGTGGTCCCAATATTTTATGAAACGATGCTAGATGGGGAGCTGAAGATTTAAGCTCCTATGAATTTTATCATCATTTTCACAGAACAACATTTTAACCCTTTGAGTACCAATTTGGGAATTATACTGCTATAGCAACCTTTTCAGACCTATTACATTCTAATTGTTAAACACAGATATGAATCATGAAAAGGGAACCAGTAAGGATTTTTAAAAACTTCCTTGCTTTCCCTCTAAACCATACAGCATTTTGAAAGTTAGACCCCTTCCTCTCTTTCCCAGTCCTTCAGCAGGAAAACTATTATTAAAGCTGGCTGACAAAGGCCTTTTCAAATATACCTTGATGAAGCTACATGAATGCACAAAGATAATGCACATCTAAAAGGAGATCAGACTTCTGCAGTAAGTCTGCCTGCTTAAAATTTGTGAGTTATTTTCATGGAGACAAAATTACCACAAGAACACAGCAACTAATTTCGTAAATGCAAAAATGTGGTCATTTGCCATAATGGCCACAGGCACTGCATCAGTCCACATTGAAGACTAAGAGATTAATAATTTTAAATTTGAAAGAAGAAAAACCTGACTGTCTTGCTTTTGAGTTATGGGACTGTAAAGCACATTTGAAATCACTGATTTCATTTTTTGTGACTTTATGACATTTAAACAAACATTTTGGTATTTATGTATGCCTTTATTAAGTGTTTTCCTGCTTGAGACCACATATGTTCAGTATGTGTAATTTTATAGGTCACTTATGAACTTCTGTAAAGAGGTGTGAAACAAAAATATTGACAGCTGCGTTTGCTGGCACAGTTATGACGTTCTTCAAAGTAAAGGTCAAAGCACTGAATATCATGGATATTCCACAGCTCCAAAAATAAACAAAACCATCCAAACAAATGTTAGGATTTTCCTGGAGGTTTTAGTATTTCTTTAGCTCAACCAGTTTTGAACCATGCCATTTCCCTTGCCAGACAGGCAAATGGTCTTGTTTGCTTGTCTTCCTTTCCATCACTTTTTAGAAAGGACAGCATCGGGAAACAAACAAGAAGTCCTCTGTTGAAAGGAGAGCCTGAACACACAGATGTGTGATTTTTAGGAAAGCAAGGGGCAGAGCCCATTTGACAAGTTTTCTTCAGGACTGTCATTTAAATGAGCTCAACTGGAAAGTATGAGCTAGCCAAGGAAGACAAAAGAAGACTGCAGAGCAAGGACAAGAGACCACCCTCACCAGCACAAGGCTGATGGCAAAAGCTTGAAGTAATGTAAGCTAGGTTAGTGCTTCACTCTCTGAACACCCTCTGTTTTGCCTTTTTGCTTGGGAAAAAATCTTATCATCAACACACAGTCTGGGTGAAAGCAAGAGCTGTGTAAGAATAGGAACAAGGAATGTTTCCCTGACAACACCTGCCTTCTAGGAAAAGGAGACTTCAACCACAAACTTTCCCAGTTGTGGAGCAGACCATGTTTAATCTACAGAAAACCCTCTTAATGGCAGCCTGAGAAGACATTCTGCTTCTTCTATATAAAACTGAGGGTAGCTTTCTTAGCAGATGTGTCTTTTGAGCAGCAGAACAGCAACAGGATATCATCAGGGTGTGTGATGGAAATTACATGAGTTTGAAGCGTTAATCAGAAATCTCATGTGAATATTTATGACTCTGTTGAACTACCACTTGAAATTAATTTTAATCTGGACTATGATCAGTTCATGAATATTTTTCTGGAAAAACATGGGATGGGATTTATTGACCTGGGAAATTCCCCCCAGTTGAATGCTTAGAGTGGCCAGAATTTCATCCCTGGTTCCTGGAAATCCCCAATTCAATGTTTGCCTTTTTTTTTTAATTAATATTGTGCTGTGAAGATAGCTTAGCTTGATTTTAAGTTCACTGTCCTCATCTGCTCAACCTCTCTTCTGTCTTGTCCCTGCTCTCTCAGCTATGCCAGCGTACTGTATAAGCAGTGACACCTTCACCAGTTTCTGTGAAAAAAAAATGATGCAATAAAGC
Source organism: Psilopsiagon aymara (assembly GCA_024733675.1). Classification (NCBI taxonomy): domain Eukaryota; kingdom Metazoa; phylum Chordata; class Aves; order Psittaciformes; family Psittacidae; genus Psilopsiagon; species Psilopsiagon aymara. Next base: position 38,734 of record JANRGW010049738.1, on the reverse strand, counting down.
AAAAAGCCTAAAATATATACAAATCAGCACGGGTTACTCTCAGCAGTTACAAATGAAATATAGCCAGAAAACCTGAACCAGCTGGGAATGCGCAAATGGAGTCACTCATCTCCTAACCCAACCAGCTGTAGTGCAAATAGTAAGCCTGGCTACGCACTTTCACTACGGGTTTAACCTGATTTAACTAAGAGTAGTGTTGTTTTCAAGTGACATAGTAAATTCAGAGATACTGTGTGGTGGTTCTGGTTTTGTTTTAGTGTAAGTCATTTGAGAACTAAGATTTAAAGTAGATTTAAATGACCCTGAAGCTTGTGTGGTTTTGAAGGTGAAACAGAATGCCCACTGCATGCTGCTCTTCCTGCCCCCTGCAAATGTTATGATGCATGAGTGCATAGCCCAAGCAAGAGAGCAAAGGCATCTCACAGATAATTTAAGCATGAGTGAATGCAGTGATTCAGGTGGTAATTTTTATTTCAGTCTCTCAATACATTAACACGTGAAACACGTCTCATGCAATATCAAGATCTAAATCTGAAAGTTATTCCATCACTTGGCAAGAGAAGACATTACAGGACGTTATCAGAGTCCTGAAATCTGTCTTTTCTTGCATGAGTAGCAAACCCTAACAAGTATTGAGTTGGTTTCACTCTACCTTTTTGCACTCTGACAGCAGAATTTCACACAAAGTTTGAAGTGTAGTAAAAAATTTTACTAAGTCTTCATGCAGAGCCATTGATCTAAGCTGGAGCAAGTAAAAACAGACATATTTTGACTCAAAGAGGCAAAGCTGAAATCAGGAAATATCTTTTCAAATAACAGTGCCCTAAGTGTTTGAATCTAAAGATTGCTCAAATGGAAAAAAAAAGAATTATTATTCAGTCTAAACACCAGGTCTGATCCTAATCCTCTCGTATTAGGATAACGTGTAGCTGCTTGCAAATTTGTTGAAGACAGAAATCAAGAGGAAGTTATCAGCACATGGGAAAACAAAATCATAATGGTCTGCCCCATGTCTAAGGAGTTGTTCATCATTTAAATACCATTTGTGCGAATAGGCCAGATACTACTGTGACATCTAGCACAGCTTCTTTGACTGTGGACAGAATGGCTGAGTAACTTTTGCTAAGCTGTTGAAAGGATCTCATCATCTTGCATGTAGTTACAGAAGCTGACAAAAATTGCTAGAAAAGAAGGAAAAAATTGTTTTAAGAGATTTTATAGCATAGTTTAAAAATTTATATTCAGTAGTTGGGGAAAAATGCATGGCTGACAGAGCCAAAAATCAAAATCCTCTGTTTAGCTATTCAGATAAAACATTACCAACACAAGATTCATTTTGCCCATTCAACATCACTTCGACCTAGTGAGATAGACAAAATGATTAAAAATCCTAGACACTGCTGCAGGAAGGTTTTTGACTCCCAGACTGGCACTTACCCTTGGTGTCAGCATGGGTCTTGGGCTCTTTACGAGCACTCCCAAGAAGAGCCCCAAATGGCTGTGGGTTCTCATTTTGGAAGGGTACCAACAACTAACTCTTTATACACAAGCTACAGAGGTACAGCTCTTCTATGGAAATGACTTTTAGCTAACAGGGGCAGTTGACAGATTGCAACACCTGGCAAATTATTTCGTAGGTCTGACTGAGTAAAGAATCTGAGGGTAGCTGATGAATGAAGAAAAGGAACAGCAGGTGGGTTTTCATTCAGATTAATCCTTTCATGAGGCAGATCCTTAACTTCCCTTCAGTAACTTGTTGTATACACCACAAACTTTGACTTCACCATTGACTTTGGTGTCATCTTTAAGAAACAATGAAAGAAGAGATACTTTGAGAGAACAATGTAAAAGGCTTCAAAAGGATGCTATCTCTATCTCTGAATGACAGCATTTGTACCTCCAAATGTTTACAAACACAATTATCATGGGCAGCAGTAGAGCACTTTCAAAACTGAAGGCATCCTTTCAAAGTTGGGCTTTCTGCTGTGGGTACTATGCATGAGAAAAACAAATGTTGTGTCTTTTCCACATTCTATGTTCCATCCTTATTTCCTTCATATGTCCTTCAATATGCAGAAGGATGTAATAGGTAACCACATTTTGAGACTCTCCCTGTAAGGCTTTGAAACCCAGACAGTAAAGTGACTGAAAGATTGCAGTCGCTCTAAGATTGACCATAAATAAGAAAAGCAAAAAAACCAAAGTACACCATCTTTGAAAATCAAGACATCACTTCTTGACTACTGATTGCAAACGCGGGGTTACCTCTGGTAACTGTGACTGTGTTGGGATTGGACTATACTGGAACTGAAATATTAACGAATAGATGTTACCCAAAATAACAGGTATTTGGCTTGCTGATGTGCTGAAGAATATGACACTGAGAAATAAAGGCAAATGAAAGAAGTTAGGAGGAATATACTTGAATGAAGGGATTAAAAAGCAGTCTTAATTTTGTGGATATCATTGCACTATACTGAGGATGCGTTAGTCAATGTACACTCCAACAAAAGAACTCCCTACCTCCTCATTAAGCAAAGCCTGCAACACACAATCAAGCATGGAAATTTTTGTCAGATTCATAGTCCGCAGTAAGTGACACAAAATACTCCTTGATTTTGTCTGGAGAGAGAAAGAGCAACCGGACAAGCTAACTATCTGCAGGAAACAGGCAAATTAAAGGAAGTTAAAAAATTTTCCTTTTCCTGCACTGCCAAATAAGAACAGATGGTGAGATCCAAGGGGAGATAAACATTAAAGACTGGAAACCAAGCAATTCATCCCATCAGCTTTTGAAGATCCAGTTAAGCTGAAAAATCTAAGAGCCATAAACCAGCAATGTTAAACAACAATAAACAAGACTATAGGGCAGGTAAAATGGAGTGTATATGCTGAGCAGAGGATGTTGAATACTTTCTACAACAAGCCCACGAAGCGTTCTTGAAGTCAGATTGCAAGGGCTAGCCAAGCAGAAAAAAAATAAGGGAAAGGAAAAAACAAAATTGCAAATTGTGTGATAAAGTGTGTGAAACAAAACTGGTATTGTGTAGAGATATTGAGTAATCTCAGCAATCATTTCAAAAAAACTCAGTGGAAAAATAGGGTAATTCTAAATTTCAAGGCAGTGGATAACTTTAAAAGAACTCTTTTTTTTTTTCTTTTCCTTTTTTTTTTTTTTTTAGATAAGCTCTCTAATATAGATCTACAGACAGAAAAACACAAAGAAAAGCTGTTTTACAATGCAATACTTGTCTCCACATAACATTTTCCAAGCCCTTTATGTACAAATGTAGTCTTCTTGCAACTGAATTCTTCTCTCCCATGGAATATAGATGTCATAAGGGAAAGGTCCAAATAGTTCAAGGTCCTCACACAGCTGCCATTTTGCTCAAAGAGCAGGATTTTTCTACCAGAACCCTGTCTATAGAAGATCATGAGATAACCAGAAAAGCTGCTCTGGAAAGCTTCAGAGGTATTAAGGGGAGATTTTTTTTTGTATGGTTGGAAACTTGGATTGGCACTGAACAGCTGTGTCTGCTGCTCTTTTTCCCTTCCTTTTCAATTTCATTGCAATATGAAGCAGTTAAGACTCCTGCCCTGGAGCAGAGTCCAATAGTACCAGACAGGAAGGAGGTCTCAGATCTAGGCTGAAAGGCCTGAGTCACCTGCACTAGTGAACAGTGCCACTCAAGACAGGAGTGCACATCAGCTTTCCCATTGTGAAGGACTAGATTATTCTAGAGAATAATCTGTGCAGATGACATGCAGGAGTACAAACAATGGAAATGGAAAACAGGAATGTTTTTCACAAGATTGCTATACTAAATTTAACCTCAACACATAAATCTTATGTTCAAACTATACCTGCTTTGACTTGTTAGATGACCAGCATACTTTAGCTTGCACTTGGAAAACACATACATTTTACCTGAGCATGAAAGAGCCTTCTAATTCATCAAATTGAACTCGAAAGGCTCAGACATTTAGAGATTAAAAAAATGAATAGGGAGAGATAAATATAACGTAGTTCCCTAAGTCCTTCCATTTCCTTTATAAATCATAGAAACAGTTATAATTACAGATATGAAGGCTTCCAGTCTAGCTGTCAAAGTGAATATTATATCTTGGAAGTCTTAAATATTTGTAATTGAAACAGATCCATGGTCATCATTAAAAATAAAACAAAAACATCCCAGATTCTCTCATTCCGAAACGAGGTTTTCTTCTCTACTTTATTGAAGCAGATGGCCAAATTTCAGCTAAATGGCATCCACTGATTTTAGCACACATCTCTTCCTTCAAGTTCCTGACCCTCCTTTTCAAACATCCAGCTGCGCTCAAGCCTCAGGAGGTGCTCAAAGACAATGTGTGTGTCCTCTTGACACAGAATAACTTTCTTTATGATCAGACTGATCTCCATTATAGATGGCAAAGGCAGGATTTCAGCTGCTTTCTGTATGACTGTACTTTGCCACAGAAAATTGATTAAGAGGAGCAAAAGGCAATTTTCTGTTGCTGTGCCAAGCAAGCCTTTCTATTTTGCTCTACAGTACTTGGGAACCCTCTGTATTCTGATGCTCGTGTGTTTCATAATGTCCTCCCTTGGGCTATGGATGTTTTTGATATTGCTGTCTGAGAAAAGAGATTTTTGGCAGGACTTAATATGCCTTGGGCAGAGAAAAGAAAACCCCTCCCTGCTCTGCAATAGAATGGCTGGGAATTTAACACACTTGTGAAACAAGCACATTCCAGAATAATATTATTTTTCAACAATACTCCCTTAAGTTTCTAATGAAATAGATTTATTAAGCAATCAAAAATTAACACCAATCCTTGCCAAAATATAAGGAGAGAAAAATTTGGCTGGAGTCCTTGGGATAATGTCATAGATGTTTCTTTTCTAAACTTCCCTCTTTCCTCTTTAATCAGCTTTTTGTCAATTTCCAGGAGATTATGTACTCTCCACTTAGTTATGGAGACTCTATACTAAAGCATGTGAACCCACAGATGAAATGATGGAGGGTAACTTCATTTCCTTCCTTTTGCCTTCTCCCAGAGCATGTTTTTTCCAGTGCTGAGGACAATCTGGCCTAAAAGGGAATGGGAAACCTTGCAGCGGGAGACCTGAAGTTTCATTTGCCACCAGGGGCAGTAACTTCCAATTTGCAAGGAAATAAGTACTCTTAACAAAAACACCCCTTGTAATCTAGTTAAAACAGAATGTCTGAGAAGACTGGTCAAGGCAGAATGTCTTCTCCTCTCAGATGTTTTTTGCTTTAATGCTTATGACTTGTCTGCTGTGTCAAATGTTTGTAATAATCATTACACAGACATCTCTTTCATTGTCACTGGAGAATTCACGCTGTGAAGTGGAAGATAACAATGTCACTTTTGGGAACAGCCCTCTGGAAAGTCTACTGGGAAGCCTGCAAAAAGCTAAATTAGCTCCCCTTTTTTTGTAACACTTTGTTATTCTGTGTCCCTTTAGTCTCCTCTGTTCCATTTTTAACCCTCTTTTACTGTGGACTGTGCAGCCCAAGGTGAGCAGAAAATTTCACTGCTAAGGAAGAATGAAAGCAAGCTATACAGGAATTGATAGCTGAGATTTGATTATTCTGAAGAACCCAAAACGACAGAAGTTGAAAGTGAGGAATTTTTTCCTTATGGAATGTCAGATTTTAAATGGTATTCAGACAACAGTTACATATAAGCACTGTCAGGGTTTTTAATGCTAGCAAGTCATCAGTATTTAGATCACTAGTTGTGTATTTTCTACTTCTCCCTGAAATCTGCCTCTTTGCCCCTTTTCATGCCTAAATAACCTTCACAGAACCTTGGGGCTGCAACTGCCCTGCATAGACAGGACAAAGAGCAGCATCGGGGTTGTTGAAAGTTGTTTGTTTGTTTTAATTTGTCCATGTAAGAAAACTTTCATCACCAGAGCAATCATGCACAAACAAGCTAGCCATACTTGGACCTCCTGGAAACACAGCCCTGTTTGTGTACTTAAGCTGTGTACACACATTCACCCCCTGCCCACATTTTTACATAAGCCTGTCTGCATGAGAGAAAACAGCAAGGAAGTTGTTAAGCACTGGATAAAGCAAGTTTTTTTGGCACAGAAGAGAAAACTTTGCTAAGGAAACACTCTGGTAACACCTTCACTGCTGCCTCCCTTCTTTTCCTCATGTGTCATGGGTTCCTTAACCTCTGCTTTAGATTGCATTAAAACTCCAGATCTGTAAATAACCCTGGGGAGGAACGCGTTCAAGTTTCCTTCTTCTTGAGATTCAGAATTACAAATTAATCTACAGGAAAAAATTGCTTGAGCAATTTAGAAACGATGTGGGCAAAAGTCCACACATTTCCCTTACTGTAGCAAGGAGAAAAAAAGGCAGGGGGATGGGAGAGAAAGTTGGAGAATATCCGCCTGCTATTGTACTATGCCCTCTTACACTGTATTGATAGAGCTCATTTTAGCTTCTTAGCAAGGTTAAGCATGCTAACTGAAAATGTTCTTAGCATTATGTTACTAATGCAACTGCATTGTAGCTCCAGGCTTGGTTCCAACATGATGAAACTATCAGGTGTTTAGCAGCATTTTTATATTATTCTGATTACAGTACATTATGCAAATTCAATGCCTGTTACACTTTTTTTTTCTTCTTCAGCAATTAATAGAATTTTATACTGACTTCTACAAAACACTTTCTTATGGGGCAAATACCTTTTTCTTCCATTATAGAATTATGAAGGCATCTAAAAAAATTACATATTTTTAAATCTAACACCTGTTGAAAATATTTGATTTATAAACTTGTAACAAAGGACATGTCAAATGAAAGATAAGAGTTGCACTGGAAAGAAAACATTTTCTGTCAGCGCAGCTAAGCAAAAATACTCTTGATGTTTTCCACTCCACAGCTTTGTGCAGGTTTATTTGTTTTATGCTGTGTAGTGTGTGGGCAGCATAATTTCACATAGTGTGAAACTAACAATTTTATGCTAAAACATATTTCTCAGGAAACTTCACTCAGTTTAGAAAGCTAATCCTTTGCAACAGAAACCTCCAAAAAGGAAATGTAGTAGCAGACAGAATGTATAACAGACCACTTCTGCTCCAAAATGAAAGGGAGAAAATAATGAAGACATACTTGTACAAGAGAATTTAACAACACTCCAGCCACATCAGCAGTGGGGGCAGATATTCAAAGGGAGTTCAGGGGCTATTAGGTGACTGTTCTTCACAACGTTTTGAGACCTAATAATTAGTTGGGCTCTTACAGCTCTGATGCCTAGATATTCTTCTTGACGTTTCAAGGGACTTAGTTTCAGCAAACTTACACTTCAAAGCTTATATTTAACTCCTGAAGCATATGCAGGAAAACCTTTTTTTCTTTTTAAAAAGAACTCACCCACAGCATCAGACCAAACTCATCCATTGCCTCTGACACTGTATCAGACTATTAAGCAAAATTAATCCTGTGTTCTACTGAATATATCTCTCTTTTTAATACTAACCAGAAAAACTTAAGTGGTAAGAATTACATGGCACCAAAGGCAGCGTGTTTATTCGGGGCTTTATAGCAAGTACAAGCAAAAGACACTGAGGAGGGAAAAAGTAGAAGGCCCTAAGAATCTAGGAAAATATCAGTTGGGATTTCTGAAGCAAATATTTGGCTGCATCTGCAATAGTAATTTCGTTCAAGCCATCTCAAATGAGATTTTGAATTTAAACCCTTGAGCTCCCTCATTTACTATGCTTTGCTTTGTTCCTCACAGTGGTTTTGGTGTACATGAGTTACAGTCATCTTCAGGGAAACTGAGCCAGAAGTTCCACTCCAGGTACAAGCGCAATGACTTTCAGACTGTCACAGGAACACAGACATCTGCATCAAAGATTGGTCCTTCAAACAGCTTTGAGAGCATGCCATGAGAATATTTGGTCTAAAGGAACAGGCTAAATTCAGTCTGACTAAAAGCTGCAAAGCTCATAAGGAACAAATATTAGGAACTCAGCATCAGCTACATAAATATATTGCTCCATCTGCATCAAATTACTGTTCATGTAGGCATAGCCCTTATCCTTCAAAATACATGTCTTCCAATTCAGGTCCTCGCCAGTTAACCAAGAGGATTCTGTGTGGACAGACTACTTCTTAGCCCCATACTGCAGTTGTTATTTGTAAAATTGACCTTTTGCTTGGGTGGACAGTTTTCCTTTTTATATCTAATGTATATATCAGGGAGTGCAATTGGGAGATTTCTATTGATTGCTCGCAAGAAATTTAGTTCAGGTCATGGATGTACTGGATTTGCAATTATACTGAGGAGAGGCATTATTGACTCTGCCCAGTAATTACCATTCTGACATCAGATTCTGCTATAGCTGAAGCTAACTTACATCTCTCTGACCAAGTTACCATAAGGAAATGATGGTTGGCTTTTATTTTTTTTTTTTTTCCCCTAAGCAATAGTAAGCTTATAATTCTGTCTTTTAAGAACTATATGGAGGGAAATTTAGCACCATATTCCTTTAAAGAGAATTATGTGTACTTAGATCAGAGAATATTTTCAACTTTAATTAGAAAGGGTTTGGGAATTTGGGATTTTCTCTTAGTATATTTGTAGAAAAGCACTGCCAAAGCATATGCAAACTAACAAAGATTAGATCAGCTGTTATTTGAAGAACTTAAATATCATGAGCTGGACTTCTTTGGAGGCTCATCCTACATGTTTGGAGCTGTTGTTATCAATTAAAATGCTTTCACAATCATACTGGCATCTTTGCCTCCTGAGCCCAGAGATAAAAATGAAAAAGGGCATAATTATTGGGACTTCTGACATATACATGACCTCCTTTCTCTCACAAACTGCAGGAAAAACACATTGTTGCCTAGAACAATTTTTCAAATTGTCATACTAGAACTTTTAAGTTATCAGCATGTGTAATGCACATACACTCTTTAACAAAAGTAAAGCAAAGCAAATTAAACCTTCAGTTACAATTTTTATGTCATTCACTGTCCTCCTCCACGGAGCTGATGCTGTGGTTGGCTTTTTTTGTTTGATTATTACTGTTTGCTTTGCAGCTACTGACACAGTACTTCTGAAGAACAATAGTGTATTGGGAAATAATCTCTAAGTCACTGCCCTTTTTTCACCCTGTCATGTAAAACATCTGAGTAACTTATCTCCTGCCTTAAATGACCAATCTCTGTCTAGGGTAGTGCAAAGATAGATATAGGAGGAGAATTTCGAAGTGGACAAGGACCTAGAGGAAAAGTGCCACATGACTGAAACCAGCAGAACCTAGGCAAATTGAAGTCTGTAAAAACCACTGTGGAAGTGAAAAGCCCTGGCAATCACAAGCACACAAATGCATGCACAACAACTCAAGAAAACTCTGGCTGCTTCAATCCCCTAGCCCCATTTTGTTGGCCAGGGTGCATTAGTGTACAAATACCTTCTAGCACCTCAGAAACAAGGCAGCAGCACCTATACCTTGCACGCAACTGCCAGCCTATTTTGTTTGCTCATGCTTGTGGTCAGGCTTTAGGGGTTTCTCAAACAATGCAAAGATATTTGATCTGCCAACAAGCAGAGCAGGTGGGTCCTTCTGGCATCAGCTCTGGATGTGCAACAGGTTGTGAATGCCTCTCTGGAGCACAGGGAGCTAGTGACAGGGACAAAGGAGGTCCTGCAGAGAGCAGCCCATGAAGCAGCCAAACTCCAAAGAAAAAATTGCCAGATGTGTTTGTTGCCATTTAGGTTAACTACAAAGGAAACCCCAGGGAAGGGGAGGATCTGGAGCAGATACAGAGTGCACATGTGCTGTGCTAGGAGCAGGGTAAGAATATGAGTTTCCAAATGAATAGACGTGTATACAAGAGTGAACACACACATGTGCATAACTACTCACTGCAGCTTCCTAAAGCTGGAAAATAACTTACATCTTGGTCCCATATTTGGTACTGGCTAATGTGATATAAGCACTGTTTATGAGAACATCAGTGCTGTGCACTGTTTTGCAGAGCACAGCCTGAATTTGCTATTAACTTGGTTTACAGTGGTTAGCACTTCTTGTGGTGATAAAGTCTGTGTATTTTTCTTGCTTTCTCTGCACTGGAATTGGAATTGGAGCTTCTAAGATTGCCCCCTTTTGAGTGTGCACTCCACAGACATGCATCATCTGCACAGAAAGCACATCAATATTTTGCAGCTATGCTCTAGAAATTCCAGATTATTAAATCTGTGTGCATAATCTTCAAACCACACTCCTTGTGAGTATGCACAGAAAAGCGATAAATCTGTCGTGTCCTTGGGACAATAATTTTCAAAGCCTTTGAAAGGGCTTTTAGAATAGCTTGAACAAGAAGAAATCTAGCTCTCATCACACGCCAGTGGCTATGTTCATATTACCAATTTTCTTGGAGAAGCTGAATCGAAACACTGAAGCAAAGCAATTTTAGCTGAGCTCTTTGCGTGTCCTTTATGACAGAATGCAGGGCAGGGTGGTGGTGGGGGAGATAATTCAGGTTTAAATACTTATGTGAAATACTCAAACTAGTTCTGATTAAAGTGGCTAATGTTGTCGTATGATTCAAGATATTTGATATATCGAGGAAATTCTTTACTGTAAGGGTGGTGAGGCACTGGACTGGGTTGCCCAGGGAAGCTGTGAATGCTTCATCACTGGAGGTGTTCAGGGCCAGGCTGGAAAAAGCCTTGGGTGACATGGTTTAGTGTGAGGTGTCCCTGCCCATTGCAAGGGGTTGGAACTAAATGATCTTAAGGTCCTTTCAAACCCTAACTATTCTATGATTCTATAAGATCTTTCTTGGATTCCCATTAGAATCCAAGGTTGATTTATAAACACCTGTTTGTATTGTGAAAAAGAAGATCAAGTGGCTGCTTCTCATAACAAATAACTAGTAATCATGGCAGAAAAAAAGCAGAATGCAGCATAAAAATTCTCACTATTTTTAGTAAGCATTAGCAGGATGTTTATACCTACTGTTTCAGGAAAACGTAATACAGTGAAAGTTTTTACCATTTAAACTTGTGTGACCAAAGCTGACCACCAGCCTGGTTTGGACTCATAATTACAATTTAATAAATAAAAGTAACATCTTCTAATGTGCTTCCACTATTGTTTCTCAAGTAGCACAATGTAATATGGTTTGCTTGGGATTCCTTTTGAGCTCAAAATACATGGGTACCACGCATTGCAAAACTATGTTTTTTCCATGCTGTCGTGGTTTAAAACTCTCACCCACAGTTTTGCTCACTCACTCCCCCCTCTTTCTTCCCCCTGCTCCCAGAGGGATGGGAAGGAGAATCAAAAAAATGCAACTCCCAGAGCTTGAGATAAGAACAGTTTAGTAACTAAGGTAAAGCATAAACCACTACTGCTACCACCAATAATAACAATGACAGGAGAATTACAAGGAAAGAGAATACAACTGCTCACCACTTGATACCAAGCCTGACCCAGCAGTGAACTCCTCCTTTTTGGGCCCCTGCCCTCCTTTTTTATGTCCTGGGCGTGACATCCTGTGGTATGGAATACCTCTTTGATCAGTTTGGGTCAGGTGCCCTGCCTCTGCTTCCTCCCGGCTTCCCCTCCTCCCTGGCAGAGCATTAGACTCAGAAAGTCCTTGATCAAACCAAAATATTCTAAGCAGTAGCTGGAAACATTGATGTTATCAGTGCTGCTCCCAGGCTGAAAGTCAAAAACAGTGCTGCACCAGCTACCAAGAGGGAGAAAAATGGGAGAAAAATGACTGCTACTGCTGAACTCATGGCACATGCTCGGCTTGAGCAAAGTTCTTGAGATTCATTTGTGTTACTTACTGAATTTAACATGATTGAAATTAATTTTTCTATAAATGTTAAATGCACATGAAAAGCAATTTTCCAAGGCTTATAACATAGCCAAACCAAATCCATTTTTCCTCTGGAACAGATAAAGTGCATGTCTGCCCACTATGATCTCTTTCACTGCTAAATTTTAAATTTCAGCCTCCAGATGTTTTGGCTGGGGAGCCGCTTTGCATAAAATAAATAAACAAATAAATAAATGCAAGATTAAGATAACAACTAAAGTGTACTCTCTGTGCTCTCCTCTGGTTTCTAAACAGCTTTTCCACAGAGTTGCTCCTCAGGAAATGCTGCTTTTAGTGCAGAGTAACCCTCTGAAATGCAGAGCACTCATTGCCATGTCTGAGTAATTAGAAGTGTTTAGACTAGTTTTATCATAGGTTACATCAACAACAAGACAATGTCTTTATGTACTTTATGAATTACAGCAGAATTGCCATTGGCATGATTTTACTCACTGTTGGTCAAGAATGTAAATACAATATTCCTATCTTCTAGTGCCCAGGAAAACAGCTACGGAACAGTTCAACACAAATGCAAAGCAGTTCCATGAAAACAACTGGGAGTTGCGCAGAGAATTGGTTTGCTGACAGCCTCTTCCTACTCAGTGTTCTGACAAAGTAAGGGTGGTGAACTAAAGTGGTACTAACTGGAAGATCTTAAACCAGGAGCAGACTAGAGGCTACTGGTTTTGGCAAAACTCAAGGAATGGATGAATTTACAGTTGCAAAGGAAATTGGTCCTAAACAGCATTCAAAATTAGGAGGTGGTCAAGTTGTGAAGATTCTATTAGCTGTTTATATGTGTCCTGAATGTCATAAGTAGTTTTCAAATGAAACTTTTCTCTACAGGTGAGATTTTTCAGTTAGAATTAGGACAGACTTTAAATTCAGGACTTGCTGATAGAAATTCACACTCAGATTTCCTGTTTCTTGTCAGATTTACAACACAAGAAGCAGGATATCAAGCACTGGAGCCAGTAATCCATTATTTTGCTTTAAGTTATGTACCTATTTAATAGCAAAGGTAGTCCTATTATATAGCCAAGATTTTCATCTAGAAGTTTCTTTTAGAAGTGATTTTTATCACTTTACTAATAAAACAAATTCTGTTTTGAGCTACACCAATGTACCTGCATTTAACCTTACTGTGGGCCTGTCGAGCTGTGCAGACTGAAATAAAATTCAGATCAGAATTTGGATACAAGGGTTTGGATGCAGGAAAAAAAGAAAAAGAAAATTAAATCTTGCCTCTTGATTTAACTTAATATGCAAACAGACATATATTTAAATGGGCTCACAAAAGTGTTGTACGTACTCGTTTAACTGGCCATCTGGTAGTCACCTATCAGTCATATTAATCTGATTTTCAAGCTTACAAAATACTTAGCCCTTGAAAGAGTCTCTTGTTTTGTGACCTAAATAATTCTGTAACATTGAAAGCAAACACTTAAAATGGCTTGATTGTAGTCTGAACTAGCATTTTTCTGTACTGCTAAATTAGGCTCCTGGTAGATTTTTTAGATGCAGCATTTGCGAAGGAAAAATACCATCCCACCCCTCTGATCATCTCCTAGGAAACAGTTGGGGGAGGGAGTGGCACAGACACAGACTAAAGGAAATCTGAAAAAAGTCCATTTTCTGTTCAGATGAATGTGTGCATTCATATCTAGTTATACAGATATGAAGAGACAGATTTACATATAAAGGTGTACTTCAAAAAGAGTCAGAAAAGACTTGCGGATTTTGTTACCATAAATGTTTCTAAAATCAGCTGCTGAGTTTAGTTCCCTTTAGCTCGCACATGGGGAACTGAAAGACTAGAAGTAGGCTGAAGCCTAAATGTTGCTCTTTTCATAAAAGCTCAACTAGGCAGAAAGCTGGGAACATAGCAGTTGAAAAAGATTTAGCAGAAAGCTCCATGATTTAGCCCTAATTAGGTGTTGGCCCTGGCTCTTGTCAAACAAGGGGAAAGACTGTATGCTGAAGCACGCTGACACACACAGAGACAGCACCAGTCACAGCTGGAAAAAATACAAAGTGCATTCAAGCTGGCATTGAAAAGGATTTAGATAAGTACTTGAGGTAACAAAAATCGAAAAAAGAGGATGATAGCAGTGGAAGCTTCAGATGAATTGCAATGGAGTGCACCTTTATTACAGTTTATCAGTCTCCAGACAGCAACAAACCAGCCTTCCTAGTGCATTTCTCTTCTTGGGCTCCTGGATTAAAGGTCAAAGTAACTCAGATTTATATGTTCTGTCTCTCTTGCTGCTCACACGCATTCAGAGCGAATCTTTGTGAATTGATATACCAAGAATGAAAGCTTCAGCATCTTGAATATAACAAAAGCCTTTTCTTTTGTCAGAGGCTCCATTTTTCCCCTAAAACAATTATCGTCTGGAAGAGGTTGCAAACAATATGATATTAAAAGGTCACAATAGTAATTTTGGAATAAATACACATCTGACAATGCACCAGTCCTAATCCTTTTTGTCTAGAATCACTGTTTCATTTTACAATCATTTGACATATTCAAATAGCTAATATGTGGGTTATTAATAATACATATAGGCGGCATCCTAACATACACAAAAGCTGTGTGTTTTCACAATGTGTATAAGCACTTCAAGCAGTAAGCTGTGCACATTTGACTACCAGATGGTAGTTCTTATCCCAGATGAAAGCATATATATGTAGCTATAACTATAACCTCAAAAAGAAAATAATACTCTCCACATCACAGCTTACGTTATCCGTCTACTTAGGCAGAAAACAGCATATGTTTTACTGCTAGGGAAATGCAGCACTTGAGAGAAAAATATTATTGCAGGGAGGGGAAAAAAGTAGAAATCTAGGGTAACAGATTTTATGTGGATGTTCAATGAAAGGTTATTTGGTGTAATAATAATAGTGCACTTGTGATTATTGAGTATGTGTATTTAATCTCTAAATTGCATATAACATGCAGCAGAAGATGTGTTGATCCTAATCTTTCATCTGTTTACATTTTTTAGCACCACATTAGCTTCATAGGATGTCTAGAAGTAAATATTTGATTGAAATACTTTTCATTTGGGGTATCATAACATTTTGGTAAAAAAACCCAAACCAAACAAAGCAAAAGAAGGGTACTTGATTCATTAAAAACAATAGGAACATTACAATAAATTGTTCGTATGACGCAACCTACATCCACTCAAGAGGATATTAGGAGCTCACAACTTTGTTTTCTCTGTTTTATACTTCTTTTGCCTCCTGTTTTCTATTTAAAAAAATGCACCCTCCCCCCCAAAAACAAACAAACAAACAAAAAAACAACAACAAACGACAAAACGACCTTCAGTAAAGAGGTTTCCATTTTCACAGAAGAAATTGTCTCCTCCTAGAATTCTGCATAAACATCTATGGATGAGCAATCTTAAACATATTTTGATGGGAAGCAAGTGAAAGCAATGCTGCCTGCTCCACTTTGCAAGGGCAGAGAACAGCTCCAGTGAAGGTGCTGCCAGTTGCGCAGACTCCAGCAGCTGCCAGCTCTGCACTCTTGGCAGGCGGCCAAACAATCTCCGCTTCCCATGAAGCCCTGATTTCATCTGCTTCAGCAGCACAATATATTCCACTTCAGGTAAAAAACAGGGAGCCAGCAGTATCAACATTACACTAATCTGTAAAGACATTTTCACTAGGCTAGATACGCTAATGTTACACAGAGCTTTTAAAGGCTGCAGGGATAAGGAACAGCAGTAATTGTCAGGGGAAGAGACACTACGCAGAAAACAGTCCAAGATGGCAATAGATAGAGCATTGTCAGAACTAAATAAAGCGATTAGTTGCTGGGGAGATTGGAATTTAAATATGGATGCAAATTCATGACAAATTTAATCTTCCAAGGACTTAAAAATAATTGCAAAAATATTTCAAATGAAAGGAGAATCCTTCAATGCCACGCTTGGAAAAAAAATGGAATATGGAATCAGGTCAGTCTCAGTGACACTTTCTGTAAGAGATAAACCTCAGATATTTCAAAGTAACTTATGTTGTTCTTTGAAAAGGAAGCTGACATGTCTTTTGTTTCTGGAAATCAGTATCCACTACACATTTTGCAGATACAGTGGAATTGTGATCAAGCACTTCTGAAATATATATTTTTGAATTTTCATTATTGCAAACGCTCGAGAAAACACTACAGCAATACAATAAGAGTAGTTTAATGCACAATTGAATTTCAGTATTTGCAACCAGGAAAAAAAAAAATAAAAAAAAATTACCCACAATTGAGTTTCCAGTTTCTCACTAACACATTTCTATGAAAGTAGTTCAAGATTCATACCTTTAGGCACATCAGAAACCATTAAGAAGTACATCTCTGGAAATAATAATGTATAAAAATTCAGTTTAGGCTATTAGAGAATTTCTTGTGAGATCTAAGGAAAAAGATACTTGGCTGTAAATGGACCATCTGCAAATCCACAGAATAAAGTATATAACTATGTTTTAATATACTTTAAGCCATGTGGCACTGACATGACAGATAACTTAAATGATAGAACAATAGAGATTTAGTACATAGAAATACATTGTTCTATAACTAAAAAAAAAAAAAAAAACCAAAAAACAAAACACAACAAAAAATCAATCACAGTAGTGTAACGTTTCTCATATGAAATTACAGGTTTCATTTCCATTTTGCTAGTTGTTAATTTCCACCCATCTTACACCTTCATCTACATTTTAATGAACAGATGTTAAATGGTTGCTTCTTTAGGAGACCTGGTTTTCATCTCAGAAGTTCACTGTTTTGCAAACACCATTTTGCCCTGATCTGTGAAACAGGCTCTGCATTTCTGTAATTTTATTTTCAGTCACATACAGCTCACGCAAGATTGAAGCACATCCTTGTACAAGTTCACATTTCAGCCAAAGAAGTGATGTTCTAGATTTTTGTCTGTCAGGAGAGATCTGTAGCAAATTCAGATGGAGCACGATGACTTCCACCCCGCCTCACCTCAGCCTTTCCCAGCACTTTGCATGCTAATCACTGCGCCCAGCATCTGCCTCTGACAGGCAGCCTGCTCAATCTTGCAGATAACAAATGTGGTCTGATGGCAGCTGGTCCTGACCGTGCCACATGCTCCAGCAGCTACCATACTCCTTTCCTCTGATTAAGTAGGCACCTGGAAAGAGATAACAAGAGCTGTAACTGCCTCCATTATGAAACATACTCACCTGTTATCCAAAGCTAAGCTGAATCACAGCAGAAATTATTAACAGTGTCTGTTTTCATGCCAGCTTAATTTGAGCCGATGTTGCTGTTCACTTAGCACAGATGAATAGGTGTGTAGGCTGAGACTTTAAACAGAGATGACGCTTCAATGAATATTTGCTAGGAACTGTACTGTGGGGAGCTGGACTGAAGAGCAACAGACAGTTCTTAAAAGCAAGAGGATGGGGGTGAGAAGAGGAGAAACGAGCCACTGCCACCAGTGTCTGTGCTGACAATAATATTCCAGACCAGTGTTAGCTTTCAACAGCTAAATAATTCTTTTCAATTAGTTTCCACAAACATTGGCAAACACAAGCTGACTTTTTTGTGCATACACAATGGTGTGAGAAAATGATGCTGCATCAAATGTGACCAGAAATGTGTTACTCCGCCAGACAGGCATTAAATTTTACAAGTCTGCTTTCATTTTCACTGCAGTGTGCTGTAAGATGATTGCAAATTACAGCATTCTGTTTACTTTTGACTAAATAAGGCACGTTTTAGCATTTGATTTAGAAGTAATGTGTGCTTGACATATGAAATGAATCTTGCAGATGTAATGTATCACATGGTGCTCTTATGTTTCAACAGAAATAGCTGTGCTACCTAGTCACCACTTTGATGAGTGGTTATGACTTAGATGTGGCATTTAGATAAATGCATTATTGGAGTCAGAATAAGGCCAGGATTTACCTGCGACCTTTAAAACTGAGGGGGCACTCCTCATGTTTGACTTCCAGGATTATTAATCAAATACCTCATCAAGGCTTAGAGGAATGGGGGCCCCAGGAACAGAGCCTTTGCAAATTAACTTTATGAGGAACCCCAGCAGGTTTCAGGTGAACAACCCTTGACCTTCCTGCTTTTCACTCCCACTTCTGCACATGTGCTTCACATACCTACAATTAGCCTGGGTGAAGTAGGAAAGAACTGTAGAGGCTGCTGAACGCACTGGCTGAAAACGCCGAAGCAGATCCAAACGCAAAACAGAGCTCCTGCCAGCATGCACAGATACAAGGGGCCAAGCACACTTACTGATTTTGACACTAGAAATGTGCTTGATTTTGACAAAACTCAGCTTGTGCTTGGATTATTTACACATAAATGTGTCATTTTGGCTTCTGTTACCAGTGACCCATTGTCTCTGGTCTGCAGGAAGAGGACATTACAGTATAATAGCAGAAGCATTACTGAGTGCTTTAGATTTGTCTTTCTTAACAGTGAGGCATTAGAGATGGCAAGTCCAGACTCAGTCAAAGCATTTGAGTGATTTTCTGTTATCTCTAAGGTCTGCCTGCTTCATGAAACATGTCAAGATGCCTCCTATAGTCAGCCCTCACACAAACAGGAGGAGTAAAATAGGCTGTTCATGTGTGTGAGCATGAACAGCAGATCCAGAGATTTTAAAAGTTCATTGAAAGGCTGAAGTTTTGGTAGTCATTGCTTTAGTATTACTGTGAGGAGTCACCCATTATTCTGACCACTTTCCCTGTTGAATATGTACCTTTTTGAAGCACTTAACTCAATTACTGCTGCTGTTTTAAAGGAATATAGACTTATTTGATACTCTAAAATGTGATGCTGTGTTGACAGTTAAACTGGTGAACAGTTGCATTGTCATGATCTAACTTATTACAGGTAGAGCTACGAGGTTTAATGAGATAGTAAAGCTCTTGAAACCTACTTATGAAAATACTTTGGAAATGTTAAGTGAGTCATGTTCAGATTGTACCAGCCAATAAAGCAGACTTTGAGGCTCCTACTGTATATTCTGTCAAGCAACACCAGCTACAAACAGGTTTCATTTTTGATTGTCTTAATAAAATGGATGTGCTGTTTTAGAAAATGTGATATATCCATCTGTTGCACAAAAATAAAATCTGAGCAAAGCCATGAGACTTGCTTTTTTCAAATTGTTTTGCAAAGAAAGGGATCATAACTCTTCAGCTCAGATCACAAAGTGTTTATTGGGAGGAGAAGCATTCAAAAATGCAGCATAGCACTTGCAAAGTCAAATGGAAAAAAATATACTGCTTCAGGTAAAAAACTGTGCCTCTAGGTGAAAGACAAATGGTTCATCTTCAGCATCTTCAGTGGGAAAGGTTCACTTGGAACCACATGAGGGGTTTTCTTTTTTGTCTCTTTGTCCTGGGTTCAGCAGTAGCAGTCATTTTTTTCCTTCTTAGTAGCTGATGCAGTGCTGTGTGTTTGACTTTCAGCCTGGGAACAACGCTGATAACACCGATGTTTTTAGTTGTTGCTAAGTGTTTAGTCTGATCAAGGACTTTCTGAGGCTCATGATCTGCCAGGGAGTAGGGGAAACCAGGAGAAAGCAGAGCCAGGGAACCTGACCTAGGCTAGCCAAAGGGGTTTTCCATACCATAGCACATCATGCCCAGTGGGTAAACTGAGGGCAGTTACCCAGAAGGGCTGGTTTGCTGCTCAGGTGGGAATGGGTATTGGTCGCGAGTGGTTGTATTGGTCGTGAGGGGTTGTATTGTGGTGAGTGGTTGTATTTGCTTCCCTTGTTTTTTCCCTTATCATTATTATTATTGGTGGTAGCAACAGTGGTTTTGTGCTATACCTTAGTTACTGGACTGTTCCTCTCTCAACCTGTGGGAGTTACATTCTTTTGATTCTCCTTCCCATCCCTCTGGGAGTGGGGGGAGGAAGGTGAGGGAGCGAGTGAGTGGCTGAGTAGTTCTGAGTTATCTTAAACCATGACATTCCTTCAAATTCTTCAACTTTAAGGAACAGTGCAATGCAATGCATTTTCTCCATTTAGCTTAACAACTGGGAGTAAGAGTGGTAGGAATGAAGAATTAGAAAAGGAAATCACAAATGTTTCATGCCCTGCACTTTGTGGGAGCTCCTATAGGTTCCCCCTTATTGCCTACTATTCAGGGCCTAGTGTTTGGGAAGCTGAAGTGGCACAAGGAATTGGACAGGCAGAAGTCACTGCCCTTTCAGGACTGACAGAAATAATAATTGTACATTTCCTCCCATGTCTTCATCCCTGCAGTTTCCCCTGTTTATCCAGTTCTCTAAATAGACCTTGCAGCAACTTCCCCACTTTGAAAGTTTCACTCAGAAAGCTCTGTACTTTTCAGCTTGCTCTAGCCTGTGGATGAAGAGCTACAAAATGAAGAGATGTGACCTTGAAAGTAGCCAGAAGCGTAGGAAAGTGAAGGAGCTCCTGTTTGGTACCTTTGCAGTATATATATAGAGAGCCAGTAAAGTGAAATCCTTAGGATATGAGCCTTATCTTACCATTTCTTCATGCTATTGGAGGGTTTTTCTTCTAGCAGATAGCTGTAGCTGTGACTGGTGAATATTTTAAGTACATAAATTTCTCTTTAGATTTCTACATTCTTCTGGAGAGGACAACAGCCACAAGATGCTAAAACAGCTATTTGAAACACAGTTTTGCCAACAGGAGTGGGGCTGAGGCGTCAGAAGTTTGTCTGAAGCTGTAGATTCAAGTTTTAGAAGGACTTACAAATAGACACTTCAAAACAGTTACATACTACATTTTAATTCAGATCAGGGAAACCAACAGGAAACAATTAAAAGTAATTGAAACTATAGAACAGATATCTGAGCAAGATACATTGCAGGAAGTCACCTTCTAGAAAGGAAAATCCATCCCTTTCATCTAACAGATTTCTTTGAGAATAGCAGTAGTCCATTTCCTGTAGATATAGTTCACTTCAGCTTTGAAAAAGCATTTGGCAAAATACCTTAAACAAGACTTGGAAAATTCAAATGGTAGAGTATTCTAACTGCTGTGAATCAGAAATCAGTTGACAAAAAAAGAAAAAAAAAAAAAAAAAAAAAGAAAAAAGAACATAAAAAAAGAGACTGATGGTCAGTTTTCATCATGAGAGGTTTGTAATGGAATTCTTCATGTTTCTGTACCGTGATAAGACTCTGCTCTCTTTGTTAATGTCCTGGGAAAAAGGGTAGGAAAAAAATTGCAGACATCACAATTATTTAGATTAGTTACCATTAGAGAAAGTTAAGAAAATTCAAAGGGACCTTGCAAAACTAAACAAATAAACAGCAGGACTACTTACGTATGAAGTTGACAAATGCAAGATAATGCAAATAGGAAGGAATAATAAGAAGTAATCAGACTAAATTAATTATAAACTTCTGGGCACCACACAATAGAGCCATTGACAAAGCCAGCAGCATTTTTATGCCTCTAAGGGCTTTTCCTAGAAGGCATAGATGAATAGAAGCACATGCACAAACCACCAGCTCATACGCGTCTACAAACTCCAGTCATAGTTTCATAACTTAAGGATGGAAGAAGACTGCCTTTCTTTCCCCTTCTCTATAGCCACCTCCCAAGACTTTACTCATTCAGGAAAGCCTGTGTTTCCAGAATCTAAGGAAATATCATTTGTAATCTAACACCTAAAAAAAAAGGTCTAAAGAGCCATTCAGAATTCCAAGTGTAATTAATGTCAAGTACAAAGTGGTGTTGCCCTCTCACTACCCACTCCACCTGCTGCCTGCTTGGTGTTGGATCCCTGCTGCTCTATCCACCTGCCAGCCGTCTGGGATTGCTTTCCAGACGCTGCTCACCCTCATCTTCCCAGGTGTCCCAGAACAGCCTCTGATGGAACAGGCACTGGAGCACAGCTGCATAGAGGAGCAAAACTCAACAGTTGCAGGGCTGAAGACAGGCAGAGGAATTGTGCGTTGTGAAGGGAGGCTATGTCCATCTGGCAGCAAGGTCATGGTGATCAGAGGTCTGAGGCTGCTGAGGAGCTGCTACTTTGTCCCCTGCACTAAAAGCTGATTCAGCCCCACTGTTCAATCAGACTTCTTCCTAGTCCTTGCATTTCACTGGAAGGAAAGGTCCCTGTTATAGGCAGGTTTGTCAATTGGAATTTCAAGTATCTAGGCATCCACATTCTATCTGGTTTCTGCCTTTGAACATCCAGCCCAGCATGGGCAACTGGGGTGCCAGGAGGAGCTGTGCTTCAGTGCCAATCACTTCTGAAGCAGCCCGAACCCCTTCATAGGCTGCCAGTATCCTTTTTCAGTTGGGGTATAGCTAGTTTCAGATCCCCTGTATCCCCGACTCCAAAAGCCGAGGGGTAAACCTCGAGTCTCTCCTGGGGCTTTCTGCCAGAGGCTCCTGGCAGGACCATTCTCCCCTACTGCAGTGTACAGTACATTGTTTACATCTGGGCTGGTCTGGACTGGTAGGAGGGCTACTGCGTGAACTGCCTCTTGTTTAATTTGCTCAAAGGCTTGTTGCTGCTCAGGGCCCCATTTAAAATCATTTTTCTTCCTGATCACATGATAGAGAGGGCTTACAATCAAACTGTAATTCAGGATGTGCATCCTCCAGAACCACACAGCGCAGAAGAAAGCTTGTGTATCTTTCTTATTAGTTGATGGAGACATTGCTGTTATCTTATTGATCACATCTGTGGGGATCTGGAGACATCCATCTTTATTCCCAAGATTTGAATCTCCTGTGCAGGTCCATTGACCTTACTTTTTTTATGGCAAAATCGCTTTCAGTAGGATTTGGATTATTTTCCTCCCCTTCTCAAAGACTTCTTCTGCTGTATCGCCTCACACGATAATGTCATCAATGTATTGCAGGTGTTCTGGAGCATGCCCCAGTTCCAGTGCAGTCTGGATCAGCCCATGGCAGATGGTAGGGCTGTGTTTCCACCCCTGGGGCAGTCGGTTCCAAGTGTACTGGACGCACCTCCAAGTAAAAGCAAACTGTGGCCTTCACTCTGCTTCCAAAGGAATTGAGAAAAATGCATTGGCAATATCAGTCATGGCACATGACTTGGCTGCCTTTGACTCCAGTTCATACTGAAGTTCTAGCATGTCCGGTACGGCAGCACTCACGGGTGGTGTGGCTTCATTCAGGCCACGATAGTCTACTGTTGTTCTCCACTCTCCATTAGACTTTTTCGCACTGGCCTTATGGGGCTATTAAAGTGTGAGTGGGTCCTACTGATCACTCCTTAACTCTCCAGTCTATGGATCAGCTTATGGATGGGATTCAGGGAGTCTCGGTTGGTGCGATATTGCCACCGGTGCACTGTTGTGCACTTGTTGTTCTTCAACCTTCAGCAATCCCACAACAGAAGGAACTTCTGAGAGACCAGGCAAGGTGGACAGCTGCTCAATTTCCTCTGTCTCTAAAGCAGCAATACCAAAAGCCCATTGGTACCCTTTTGGGTCTTTGAAATACCCTCTCCTGAGGTAATCTATGCCAAGGATGCATGCAGCCTTTGGACCAGTCACAATGGGGTGGTTTTGCCATTCCTTCCCAGTCAGGCTGATTTCAGTCTCCAGTACAGTCAACTCTTGAGATCCTCCTGTCACTCCAGAAATAGAAATGGGATTCCACCCCTTAACAGCTTGATGGCATCAGGGTACACCCTGCACCGGTATCTACTAGAGCCTTATACTTCTGTGGGACTGATGTGCCAGGCCATCTGATCCACACAATCTAGTAAATCCGATTGATCTCTCCTTCCACCTGGCTGGAGGCAGGGCCCCTCTAATAGTCCTCACATTGGTCACTTGTGTCTTGTTGACAGGAATTATTCGTTATCACAGGAGCTGAAGTAAAATCAGCTCTTCCACACCATCAGCCTTCATGGGGTGATCAGCCTTGACCTTTGTTCTCCTCTTCAATTCATGCGCCCGTTCCTCCAAAACTAAGGTAGGTTTTCCATCGTCATCATGTGTTCTCCTTGATCCCGCAGGTAAAACCATAGGGTGGCCCATGGCATATACCTTCTATATCTTCTCTCTTGAAAAGTAGGATGACTTTTGTTAATAGCTGAGATGTGTGTTGATACACCTGAGGAGCTGGATAGATCAGATAGATTGTCTCTTAATTGTTTGAGGTCCTGGGACAGTTTTTCCACAGCTGAGATGACGGGAGAGGTGAGATCATCTTCATACTCTTAGAGTTTATGAATCATTTCATCCACTGTTGGTGGTAACATGTCATTCCAGGTTACTATAGCCAATGAATGGGCATATGATGACTGTGCATTCTGTGTAAAGTTCTGCCACATGGGTCATGTTCATTTGACTTCATCTGGATCTATGGATACAGCCCCATTATTCAGCTTGATGTGATAGATCATTTCTACAATGGCTGATTCCCTCAAAGATTGGATACCTTTCTCTAGAGCAGTCCACTTGCCCTAAGGACTCATAACATCATCCTTGTATGGAAACCTTTCTTTCAAGGCTGACAAGAGCAGCTTCCAAAGGCTGAGGGACCGTTTCTCTCTTGCTATTGCTTTGTCAATTCCCCCTTCCTTAGCAAATAATCCCAGCTGCTTGGCTTCCCTACCTTGTAGTTCGTGACCATTGGCCCCATTGGCCCAGCATCAGAGTCACCAGGTGATGATGTGCCCCCCTGGCTGACAGGAAAAATCTTTCCGTATATTCTGTAACTCGGTTGAGGTCTGAGGTCAAGAAGTCACCTCTTCTTCTTTGTCATGTGATGATGACTCCTGATCAGTGCTGTCCCTGATAGCAAGTGCATTGGTATTGTTTCTTCATCTTGTTCCACCTTCTTTCTTATTTTTGTTTTGCTTTTCCCTTGCATAGGGGGGCAACCAATATTGGTATGAATTGGTCGTCTGGTTTAGCTGCAGTGATTATCACTGTGGTTTGGGTAGCTGCTGTACTTGTCACTGGGGTTTGAGTAGCTACTGTACTTGTCACTTGGGGTGGTGTAGCTGCTGTGGTTGGAGTTGAAGTAGCTGCGCTGTCTGTTGCAGTTGAAGTTTGAGTAGCTGCTGTACTTGTCACTGGGGGCGGAGTAGCTGCTGTGCTTGGGAGTGGAGTAGCTGCATTGTCCGTTACTCCGTCCTCAGATCCAGGGACATTTTTTTTCCTTTTGAAGATGCTGGATAGTGTTGAGCAGGGCTCTGTAAGCATAGGCCAAGCCCCAGCACAGTGCCATGATTCGTCTGGCTCTGTTATGACCAGGAAGACAACACACCTCATTTAAGTGTTTTACTAATTTTTCTGGATTTTGCACCTGTTCACTGGTGAAATTCCAAAGCACTGGAGGGGCCCACTGGCCTGGATACTCGCCCATACTGCCCCTCACATCCTGCCACTCATGACTATCCAGCCTCGGGGAAAATCTCTTGGTCCTCGTACATTGTTGCTCTAACCCCAGACAAGGCCCAAACCTGACTCCACTGAACTCTCAGGACCAGACAAAATGGTCGTGGGTGTAACACACTCTGTACACCTGCCAACATGGTGATCCCCAACATGGGGATCACCAACATGTCAGCAAGCAGGTCTCAAGGGTACCTAAAGGCCATTTGAAACCTTCAGAACTCTCAAATGATGCTGGTAAATGGTCGCGTGGGGGGGGGGGGGGGGGGTGGTGTGTGGTGTGCTGGTAGAGTAAGGGAATGTCTCCTTCACAGGTTGAACACTTGAGGAGGTGAAAAAAGATGTGTAATTGCTAAGCACTTCTCTTATATACCTCACAAAGCATAGAGGTGGTGACCACACTGGGAAAGCAAGACAAATCAGTTTCATGATCAATGAGTCTATTGTATTGCAATACCGTAAAGTACAATGAGACAAGAACCTTAGCCCAAGGCCCCCAGCCAATAAACACTAACACATCAAATACTGGCTGTAAGTAAGGTACAACATGTTGAAACTCTGAGACGAAGAGCAACAACTTTGAAAGCCAATAAATCAACATTGTGATGAGTGGCTTATCACAAATGCGATTAGACACACTCTGGTCAGATCTCTTGTTAACTCAACCCTTCCTGCACCAGTTTGGGTGCCAGAAAGAACTGTCGTGGTTTAAGCCACCTGTAAATCAGCTGCACAGCCATTAGCTCACTCTTCCCCTTTCTTCCCCTTGCTTCCAGAGGGAAGGGGAGGAGAATCGAAAAAATGTAACTCCCACAGGTTGAGATAAGAACAGTCCAGTAACCAAGGTATAAGACAAACTACTGCTGCTACACCAATAATAATAATAATAAGGGAAATAGCAATAGAAAAAAATACAACCGCTCACCACCTGCAGACCAACACCCAGCCCGACCAAACACTGAACTAACCCTTCCGGGTAACTGCCCCCAGTTTATATAGTGGGCATGGTGTGCTGTGGTATGGAATACCTCTTTGGCTAGTTTGGGTCAGGTGTCCTGTCTTTGCTTCCTCCTGGTTTCCCCTCCTCTTTAGCGGAGCATGAGGCTCAGAAAGTTCTTGGTCAGGCTAAACATTACTAAGCAGCAGCTGAAAACATTGGTATTATCAGTGCTGTTCCCAGCCTGAAAATCAAAAACACAGCACTGCATCAGCTACTAAGAAGGAGAAAAATGACTGCTACTGCTGAACCCAGGACACAAAGGAACTCTTTTTCTGTAGCTTCCCCTGCTTTAGCTTTCTGTAACAAGCTGCCTCTCTCACAGCTCCTGATGCACATCAATTCTTTAACAGAGAAAAGGTGGCCTAATGAGTTGAGCTTGCTTAACTCCAGCTGCCCAATGAATAAATCAGGAACAGAGTTAGGAGGTATGACGTCTCCCAGCCTAGTGAATCTCCCTGACATAACTCCTCACACTTGCAGGGCGCTGAATTTGGATCGCAGATTAAGTCTGTTTTCTTGTTCCCTATGATTATGTATGTCTGAAAATGTCATTTTATTATGCTTCTAAGAGAGAAGAAAAGGTTGAAATAAAGTTTGAGGAATAGAATACGCCTCTGAACCTTGGAGCACCATGGAAACAAAAGCTGTCATGAAGAATATCTGTCTTTTAAATTACTCATCCATCACTCATCATGGACAATATGCAAACAGCTGGGTCTGGTGTAGCCTGTTCACTCCCTGAAGGAAAATGGTTTACACAGGGTGGAAGCTTATATTTCCCATTTATTGTCTGACTGAATGTGTAACAAAAGACAGCCCTAGCCAGAGTCAGGTCATATTAGCACCTCTTAACGTCGGAGGATTTCGCAAGTTGACATATCCTGGCTGAAATATGGCATGGGAAATCAGAGCTGCTGCTGCAGCATGAGTCAAAAAGATAAATTAAAAATTACATCTACCCCAACCTTCATTACACTATTAAAGCTCTTTCCATCTGATCTCATATGCCATGTGGATGGGTCAATTTGCAGATTGCCGTGGACATCCTAATGTTCATGTAGGCACTTCAAGACAAGCTGTCATAAATAGTTAAGCTGCCCTGGGAGCAGCGCCAAAATGTATTGCAGTGATGGCTGCAGTGATGCCTGATAAAAAGCAAACAGCACATCAGCAGCCCTCAACGTTATTGTGCAAATGGAGTGTGAAATTCTGGTCCATTGCTTCCCACTATAACTTTTTGTCTCCCTGATAATGATTAAGAGAAGCTTTGCTTGATTTGATGGTGGGTGGAAAGAAGGGTGAGAAAAATATAAAAAACCTCCTTTGGATGCTTCACTGGACCTTCAGAAGCTCCAAGGGAGGGTTGTGTGATCTACACACAGAGGAATTAACTGCCTTTATTTGTTCTGAAACCTGGCACTGAATTTAGAAGCCCAGGGATTCGTGATGTGGGATTACCATAAAATAAAATGTCCAAAGCAGTTTTTACGTTTTTAAAAGGCAATCTGAACCTAGCTGTTGGCTGAAACAAATGCAAGGGGGAAGATCCTACTGCAGCCCTTGGGAAGAAATGCTACGCTTACAGCCCACAAGATTGGAAGTGATTTGTGGTTCTGTGTTAATTTACTGGAAATTATTCTGTTTTCATTCTCATAATTATTATTATTAATGTTTAAATTTCATACTTCAAGAGCACCTTACCTCTCAAAGTGTTTCAAATAATTATGCCTCCTAGTCATAGAATGATTACTACTGCAATGCAG
This sequence comes from Psilopsiagon aymara, assembly GCA_024733675.1. NCBI lineage: Eukaryota > Metazoa > Chordata > Aves > Psittaciformes > Psittacidae > Psilopsiagon > Psilopsiagon aymara. The sequence continues at coordinate 10,681 of JANRGW010049738.1, read as the reverse complement.
TAAGGTGGGTAAGTATCATGCAATTTTACCACTCGCATGGAAAGGGATGTAGTGATTTGACTATGCTTGAATCAGTGGCAGATGCAGAGTCAGAACATAAATTTCCTGACCTGCAGCTCCATTTAACTGTGCTGCCTGTCCAAAGCATTCATTTCATTTGTCTCCTGTTACCAACTGATAGGCATAGAAAAAAAGGCCTGAGACATTGCCTCAAAGATTACTGAAATCAGTGGCAATGCTTTGAAGGAGCTTTAGTGCAGCCATCAAATTTGCTCTTTAATTGCTCATGCATTTTGTTTTCTGCTTAGGCCCTTGATGTTTTAGATAGTGACCTGCTTCAAAATTTTAAAGTACCTTTGAAACCATAAACCTCAGTGCAGAGCCATACCAGAAAAAGCAGTCTCCTGATCAAGCACTAGGCTGAACTTCTGGAAAATTCTTTTAGTTTCATGCACTGCGTACAAGATATAACAATGAAAAAACACATGTTGGGCCAAGCCAAAGTTCTTCCAAATAACAGATTCAGGCAAAGCAGTTATGGATTTGTCACTACGTCAGTTTTTAAAGAAAGCAGGATGAATGCCTTTGATGTGCAGTGAAATGCTTTCATCAGTAACCATTTGTTACTAAAAAAAAACCAGAAAAAAAAAAAGAAACAGAAAATAAGGCTTAACCAGTAACTGAAAACTAGCAAGGAAAACTTTGCTCCTGGATCATATGACATCCTATGCAGTTTTTCAATAGGTAGTGCAAGTTCTGCTAGATTTAGAGGTAAGATTATGAGAAGTTGTCATGGTTTAAGCCTGGCTGGCAACCCAGAAACCACACAGCTGCTTACTCACTCCCCTCCTTCCTCCCCCTGCTTCCGGAGGGATGGGGAGGAGAATCAAAAGAATATAACTCCCACTGGTTGAGATAAGAACAGTTCAGCAACCAAGGTATAACACAAACCACTACTGCTACCACCAATATTAATGATAAGGGAAATAACAAGGGAAGAAAATACAACCTCTCACCACCCGCTGACGATACCCAGCCCAACCAAGCAGGGATCTAGACTTTCCGGGTAACTGCCCCTAGTTTATATAGCGGGCATGGTGTGCTGTGGCATGGAATACCTCTTTGGTTAGTTTGTGTCAGGTGTTCTGTCTCTGCTTCCTCCCAGCTTCCCCTCCTCCTTGGCTGAGCATGAGACTCAGAAAGTCCTTGGTTGGACTAAACATTACTGAGCAGGAACTGAAAACATCGGTGTTATCTGTGCTATTCCCAGCCTGAAAATCAAAAACACAGCACTGCATCTGCTACTAAGAAGGAGAAAAATGACTGCTACTGCTAAACCCAGGAGACAGAAGTCCATGACAGACTTGATGTGGTCTTTAAAGTATGCTATGATTGATTAACTAGGTGGGTCTAATACCCACATTAAAGACAGTATCTAGGGCTGCAAGTATGCTACCTCAAAATGACAGTCACATCCTCTCTAAAATCACAGAAAGAAAGTAAGAGAAAGAAGAGATTGATTCTATTTTCATTTTTAAAGATGGAGCAATACATTTCTAGCTTAAAATTAGAGCTTCTATTGCATTGGAGAGCTCAAGGGCTATAAATAATAAATATTACTTTTCCTAGTCACTGCACAACAGGGAGTAGGCAAAAAAAACCAAACCAAACCAAAATACAGGAATATTGAGTTTGATATATTTTGTTTCTCTCACTTTTTGGATGAAATTAGAGGATGCTCATGGTCTGTTTCTCTGCCTCAGCTAACAGGTGGGAATAGGTTGACAGATTCTTGCTTTCCATCATAAGGTACATCATATGTACATGGAGAATCATAGAATCATTGAAAAGTTATGGTTTGAAAGAACCTTAAGATCATCTAGTTTCAACCCCTGTGCTACGGGCAGGGACACCTCACGCTAGACCATCTCACCCAGGACTCTGTCCAGGCTGGCATTTAACACTACCAGGGATGGAGCATTTACCGGTTCCCCCTTCAGATACTGGAAGGCTGCTATGAGGTCTCCAGGCTGCCTTCTCTTCTCCAGGCTGAACAGCCCCAATTTTCTCAGCCTGTGTTCATACGGGAGGTGCTCCAGCCCCCTGATCATTGTCGTGGTCCTGCTCTGAACTTGTGCTAACAGTTCCATGTCCTTCTTAAGTTGAGGACACCAGAACTGTGCACAGTACTCCAAGTAAGGTCTCACAAGAGCAGAGTAGAGGGGCAGGATCACCTCCTTTGACCTGCTCGTCACACTCCTTTTGATGCAGCCCAGGGTACAGTTGGCTTTCAGGGCTGTAAGCGCACACTGAAGCCAGCTCATGTTCATTTTCTCATTGACCAACAGCCCCAAGGCCTCTTTTGCAGAAGCAGTTTGAAACATGGGTGGCACTTATCAGAATATTGAAAGCGACTGCTTGGCTTGGGCAACTGGCCCTTTGAGTCTGAGAAGCAGACATCAAGACATCATGGAATTAGTTTGCTGAGACCTGGAGCTGAGCTTCTCTCTTTTTCTTTGGTTTTTTTTTTTTTCTTTGAGACTTTCTTTACTCCAAGTTTAATTGATCCTGTTGTTAGGATGCTTAAGAGGGAGTCTTCTTCATGAGGGACTGTTGTGATAGGACAAGGGGTGATAGGTTCAAACTTAAAAAGGAGAAGTTCAGGATTTAAGATTAGATTTAAGGAAAAAGTTCTTCCCTGTGAGAGTACTGAGGGGTGGGCACAGATTGCCCAGGGAAGCTCTGCCCCATTCCTGGCAGAGCTCAAGGCCAGGTTAAAGAGGGCTTGGAGCAACCTGGTCTAGTGGAGGGTGTCCCTGCCCATGGCAGGGGATTAAAACTATATAAGCTTAAGGTCCTTTCCAACCCAAACAAGTCTGTTATTCTATGATTCTAGAAATAAAACTGATAAACTCCATAAGCACAAGCATTTTACAAGAGTCAAACCATGTATACATGCACAGAAGCTTGGAACAAACTTCTCTGAAATTTACAGCACCCCAGTTATTCTCAGTAGGGTTTTTTTCCTATACTGAGTACATAAACCGCACCAGCTGACGCCAAAGGGCATTTGAAGCAGGGAGTAGCTTTGGGCAAACATTGTAGAGCTAAGAATTTGTTTGACAAATTTAACCTCCTTCTGTATTTACAGATTATTTATGAACAGACTTTGATTTGTTCGAATTTGCAGCGCTGGTCGAATAGAGTTTGCCAAACCCTATATTCTCTCAGCAGTGTCCTTGACCTGGTTTGGGGAATACATTTATGCTTGAAAATATCCAGCTAATAATACAGGACAATACAGTTTAAAGGAGCATAGTGAAATAAACTGGGTTTTCAATGAGTTTTCAGTTTTGAACCTGACTGGCCATCAAATACTTTTGCTGCTTTTCACCTGACTGGATGAACAAGGTGCCTTGAAGGATCACAGCAGGCTTACCTAAAGGAAGTGGTTTGACTTCCCTACCTAGATTACCTCCATGGCTTTATGAACACGCAAAACAATGAACACAGCTGAATCCTGCTAGGATTCTAATTTCTTTGTATATCATTTCAGCTCTCAACTGGCTTTCTGCTTTGCTATGTCTTGAAACAAATTTAGTGGTTTATCTGAACATAGTTTAGTCTTTTCGTTACTCAAGAGTGTCAGTCACAGATGTTGGCTGTATTTTTTCCACAAACCCACAAAGCATTTTCAAGCCTAACTGTGATATAAATGTGTTTATGTGTATACCCATGATCCTTCTTTCTATAAATTTTTTTGTGAGCACAGAAACATATACACATAGTTCATAAATCCTACACAAGCAGTCCATAGATCCTATGAAACAGAATTTATAAATATCAGACAATGTGTTCACTTTTTGTTTGCCTTGTTCTGTCTATTCAGCATATTCATTTCATATATGAACTGTAAATCAGAAATATATATTTGAAGTAAATATATAGACCTTTATAATAATTAATTTGTGATTAGTATAAAAAAAATAACCACTTCCATTGAACTTTACCAACTGGTGCGCAAAGGCTCTGGGAATGATATAGCTACTACAGAACACATTCAAATCCCAGTAAGGTCACAGCTTTCTGAAGTTCTGTTCTTAAAATGAAAGCTGGACGTTATCCTATATGCTGTGTGCAGCATCAGCAGAGTGAGTTCTGGATAAGTGCTTGAAGAGTGGGTCTCTGGCAGGTGTATATGACATTTAAAGAGGTATTTTCTAGATTATAAATTTACCATATGGCTCTCCAGGAAAACGTTTCTAATAAAGATTATTTTACTTCTGCAGTTTGTTTGATTTTGAATCGTGTTTAGTAAAATAATTTCACAAGACCCCTTCAAAGGGACATTGTTGCTTCACTCCCTGCCCCCCAGTTGAATATAATATGAGAAAAGCTGCTGGGGGATCAGGATTTCATAAACACTCTGGATGTAAGTAGGAATGTGAAGATGTGTATCACTCTAGGTATTTGTATTAGATGATTTTACATGCATTGCATTATTAGTACTTTTGTAAGCACTCTTTAATTAGAAAGTAAATCAGATGTGAATTGCAAATGTTGCCTTCAAATACACCCTAGCAATATTTTTTTAGAAGCTAATAATTTTTGGCAGAAGCCTGAGAAATGTTTTCACTCCAGTTGTTCAATATAATAACAGCTAATTTTTCTTTCTACTTGATATTTATAAATGCACTAGCACGGTTACTTTGCTGGCTTTCTATAGCTTTTTTTTGTTTCCTTACACTTCCAACAACAAATGCATGGGAGAGTCCTTCATTAAGGGAAATCTCAGATAATAAACTGTCTTGTGTTGTAAACTGTATGGGTTATCCACTTCACAGCTGGAGAGACAATGGCCAAAGGTTTCAATTTTAAATACCATTCTACACCATATAATGACTATTATATATTCCACAACAGTTGCTAGGTTGATAAATATTATTGTGGCCTGAAAATCTATAGATATTCAGGGAAAATGCTGTGGACAATGACATATCTCCTTAGCAAAAAAATAGCCTGAAACACTCAGCATTTATGGGTGGTTTGCTACAAGGTGAGGAGACAACAGGAAAATAGAACAGAGTTATTTTCTTGGCTTTGGGAAACAGAGATGTTGAGGAAAATGTTAGATGTGTAGATCTTATCTTTTTAAAGAGCTGAAGGTGTTATGAATAAGCCATGTAAGATCACAGATCTTTCCATAGTCTTAAGTTTTATCTCTGAGAATGTTTCATTGAATACAAGTCTTTCCAGTACTCAAACTGCTTTCCTAGAAGTGCAAGCAACTCAACAAGTCTATAAAGGAAGCAAAACCTGAAAATAAAGCAAAACTCACAGTCATTTTGACATTAAACAAAACATCAGCTGGGCTTCTCCAGCATCAGCAAGCATTGCTCTTTGGTGATGAAGAGTCTTTTGGACTCTCAGGACGTAGTGTTGACTCTAACCATCCTATGAACAGTATATATGAAGGTCAGGGCGCAAAACCTCTCTCACTTGGGGGGAACGTATAATCTCTCTTCTGTGAAATTTTAGCTCTTCCTGTCTTTGCAAGGAAGAAAGGAAAAGAGGAATATGCTTGGCAGCACAACTATAATGGAGTCAGTAGGCTGAGGGTCTACCGCCGGTGGCTGGTACCAACAGAGGAAGTCAAGTGATGACATGAAACATGTCCCATCTGGTTCCCACCTCTAGAATACCTCAAGCTCCTTTTCACAGCTTCTCAAAAGCATCTTCGGGAGACGTGTTCAGAATCCTTCTTGCAAGAGTTTTACTACCAATTTGTTTCTGATGAGAGATTCTGTGTTTACTCCCCTTGTAGTTTTCCATAAGTTATATAGCTGGCTGATGTCAAGAACTATTGCAATCACATGCTTGCACAATGGTGTAGTGAGATTTTCTTCTTTTATCTGCAGTGTTCCCCCTCAATATTTTCCATAAAGATGCTGTCTGATTAATTCATTCCTCTGTTTGCAATGCAATTTACATTTATATGTTATGTTAGAAATTTGAAATAACAGATTTGTTAAGACTTTGTTTAAACTTTGTTTAAAACTTTGTGACTTGGAAAATCTCGTAACTATAGATGAAGAAAATCTGTCACAGCCTGTTGTTTAACTAAGTTGGATTCTTTCCTATGCAGGTCATGCCTTGGGTGTTGTAAAAGTTCTTATCTGAATCTAATATTTAGGTCATATTTAATACACAACTTGCCTGCAAGCAATGTAAATAGTTAAGGATATTTGGTGCCTGTGAGTCTTGCAGAGCATAAACAAATTCCAGCATCTATTTTCTAAGAGGCAAGAAATATATTGGACTTGGATATTTTCATTTTCTTTTCCCAAGTTCATCCATCATACTCCTGTCAGTGGCATCCATCTACTTTCCAGCCCATCAAATAAACTTGTAACAGCAGTTGCTTTTAGCTGGCTTTAAATAACAACTCTCAGAGCAAGATGGAAAATCGGTAACCCTCATTCATAAATCTGGTTCAACAAAGGTGTTTCCTACCATGACAAAGCTGGTTTTACTCTTTTCTGCTCTTACACAGTCATCCTTGCCCTTTGGAGGTGTTTTTTTGTTTTCCTTGCCTCATTCTTATGGTAAAACTGTTATTTTGGGGTACACCATAAACCTGCTCTCTAAAATATTCCAAGGCTGAGAAAACTGGGGCTGTTCAGCCTGGAGAAGAGAAGTTGTGTGGAGACCTCATAGCAGCCTTCCAGTATCTGAAGGGGGAAGTGGCAAATTCTCCACCCTTGGCAGTGTTCAAGGCCAGGTTGGACAGAGTCTTGAGTGATGTGGTCTAGTGTGAGGTGTGCCCCCATGGCAAGGGAGTTGAAACTAGATGATCTAAAGGTCCTTTCCAACCCTAGCTATTCTATGATTCTATGACTGTAGTATTAGGACAAGGGATGATGGGTTCAAACTTAAACAGGGAGAGTTCCGGTTAGATGTAAGGAAGAAGTTCTTCCCTGTGAGGGTAGTGAGGCACTGTCACAGATTGCCCAGAGAAGTAGTAAATGCTTCATCCCTGGCAGTGTTCAAGGCCAAACTGCACCAGTTCCTGCTGCAAAGCAATAACTAGGCAATCATCAGATGGTAAAACTGTTCACTGGATGTGACTTGATAACTATGATCCTCCTCAGAAATTATTTGATCACAAAGGAGTGGAAGGTGCCTTGTCCTATTTCACATTAAGTTGCCTTATAAAGGAGGGAAAGGGAAGCTCTGGCTGTAGTCAAGTAGCAGACTGTATCTTCCACTTCAGCCTAATAACTCTCAACAGAACCTAGTTGGAATGTATCAAGACTAATAGAATAAATCTTAATTTTTAGGAGTCTGGTGCTGCCTAGATAACTAGAATATTTTCTGGTTTGTGCTTCCTTTTAGTTTGCCTTTTGTTTTCCTTAAATTTTTTAAACAGATTTGAGCTGTCCTTTGTATGATAACAAAGCTGTTTCTTTCAAAAAGCACTTTAATATTTGAAAAACTGCATGTCAGGTAATGGAGATGGGAGTGCTATATTGAAGGAATACTGTGTTCAAACGAACGTGACTGGGAAACAACAGATTATTCTTGCAAGGTTTGCTCTCTAGGATCACAGGCAATTTTGCAGCATAGCTGCATTTAGGAGAAGCTGTAATAATCTTTCCTTTTAAGCCTTTGACACTGCTGGCCTGTGTACACTCTCATGAATACAAAACATACACTTTCAAGTCCAAGCAGTCAGTTATAAAAGCTATCTTTTCCATTTGCTTATTATCCATCTGTCAGGAAAAAAGTACATATTTTGTAGGTAAACTGAAAAGTTCGTTTCAAACCTGAGAATCATTAGACTGTTTAAGATCAGTTAAATAAGTTACCACATTCTCAGGGCTGGCATTTTAAAATGACCTATGAATAGAATGGAGCTACAAGGTTAAAACCAGCATCAAGATTAAGCATCCCCAGTTTAACCTTTGAAGTTCTGGCTTCAGACAGAGCTAGAAGGTAACCCAGAAAAGTCACCTGTGCTCACCTGCATTATTTTTAAGGGCATAGCTAAGTCTCTTCAAGTTCCCTAGCTTATTTGTGCTTTTGTTTGGAAAGAATGTATGGGTAAATCTCCTGAGCTATCACTGAAATATATGTATGAATACTTGCCATGATGCTTGCAGAGCCCTCCTTTTTGGGCTCTGGAGTTGAAAGAGAAGGAGGAAAGCCTGGAAGAGAAGGAGAGATGGGAGCAACAGGCACTTTGTGGGGGCATGGCAAAGCCTTCCAGAGGAACATGGGACATGGGCACACGGCAGGAGCTCACACAGCTGAAGAGCTGTGTCTGCGCCAGGTTTGGGAAGAAATATGGAGAGAAGCAGAACCTGTAGGTTGTGTACAGTGTCGCTACCTGAAAAATGAAACATGTTTCTTGTCAATAGGCATCTGTGGGCCTTCAGAAGAAAGAAAAGTGGTTAGTGGTAGGAGAGTGCAAGAACTGGAGACTGGGACATTGAAGAAAGTCACTAACAAGAAGTGAGACGTTGCACAGAAGATCCTACACTCCACACCAAAGCCTGTATTTAAACTAGTTGTCAGATGTGAAATTGAAGTAGCTATTTTACAGATTAGAGCAAACATGCAGTTATGCACTGAATAATGGAATAATTTTATAAAAATATAATTAAATGGTGTGTGAATAATTAGCCCTATAGGCACAACATGACAAACTGAAATGCTTATTTATAAATATGCTTATCTAAGAATAGACTACTATGTCAAGAAATTAAAGAACTATTATCCCCATTAAGTTCTCCCACTAGGGAGACTATTTTTGAAAACTGTTTCTGTTGAATCTTTCGACCCACAATTAAATAACCCCCTTGTATTTAACTTACTGTATTTAAGTGCACTAAGACTGCCTATGAAAAGACAAGGGGCACTACTTCTAACTATTTTAATTCATAGGTGGCTTCTCTGTCACATTTAATTTTGTTCCTCTGCTTTCCTCAAACTATAACCCTTCTCTTTTTATGGAATTATAGGAAAATGATGAACAGGTATAGGAAGACTCATTTGCATCATCCAGCTGAAGCTTTCCCATGTATTTTAGACTTAGGTAACAAAACTTCATGAGCCAAGGTGATCGGAAGAGTGGTATAGGATTAGGGGCTTGACAAAGATATGAGGTGTCAAATCACATGCTCTGTTGCATATTTGCCTTTGATTTTCCTTTTAGAAAAAATCTAAAAAAAGTTACCCTGCATTCTCCAGATTCCAGATTAACTAAGGGCTCAGTTTAAGAAGCCCAGGTCATAGAAACATAGAATCACAGAATGATTTGGGTGGAACAGGACCTTAAAGCTGCTCCACTACCAACCCCCTGCCACTCACAGGGACACCTTCCCCTAGACCGGGTTGCTCCAAGTCACGTCCAGCTTGGCCTTGAACACTGCCAGGGATGGGGCAACCACAGCTTCTCTGGACAATCTGTGCCAGGGTCTCACCACCCTCACAGGGAAGAACTTTTGCTTAAGGTCTCATCTCAATCTCCCTTCTCTCAGGTTAAAGCCGTTCCCCCTTGTTCTGCCCCTACAGAACCTTGTCTAAAGCCCCTCTCCAGGTTTCTTGTAGCCCCTTTAGGCACTGGAGGTTGCTCTAAGTTTTCCCTGGAGCCTTTTCTTCTCCAAGATGAGCAAGAAGTCCCCTCTGCAGATCTTGGAGACAGCATTGGCAAATGCTGAGAGAAGGCAGATATTTTTTGTAATTTTTATGGATTGAAGCTGTCATACTGAGTGCATGTGAATCAAGTTCTTACTCTGCCTTTCGTTAGGTCCTCTGATAGAAAAAAGTCAACAGGGCAGGCTTTGGCTTTCAATGTACCTAGTCTCTTCTACAGTAAAGTTGTGTAGCTGCCTAGTACTCCTTTTAAAGTCAGCAGTGATGATTTAAAAGAAAATGCGTTTCTCAGGACACCCATTTCTGTCTGCCTACCTGACTAACTGTATGTATTATGGTTGTTACCATAGTACTGTCTCTCTAGAAGAAAGTTAAAATCTTTCTTCTGCTGTCAGCTCGTCTTCCCATCTCTCAGAATACAGATTGGCTTAGGGCAAGCATTCCAAAAATAACACAATCTCATCAAAAGGAGTTTAAGAAATAGGAGGATGGAAAAGGGAACAGAATGGATGCAATTATTTCTTGCAAATTGTTTATTTAGGGGCTCACAACAGTTCTCTGAAGAGCAGAGAAAGAAAGCCAGGCCAATGAAATACTTAAAGGGCATCTCTTCCTAAGTTTCAGGATGTTCCTATCCTTAAATAGAGCAAGTATAATACACAAGAACACACGTACCCTGGAAATAACAGAGCTGAGTTCTATAACTTGAGATAACATGAAAAGGACATGGAACTGTTGGGACAAGTCCAGAGGAGGGCCACGAAGATGATCAGGAGACTGGAGCACCTCCCGTATGAAGATAGGATGAGAAAGTTGGGGCTGTTTAACCTGAAGAAGAAAAGGCTGTGTGGAGACCTCATAGCAGTCTTCCAGTATCAGAAGGCGGCCTATAGGGATGGTGGGGAGGGACGCTCCGTTACGGACTGTAGTGATAGGACAAGGGGCAGTGGGTTCAAACTTAAACAGGGGAAGTTTAGATTGGATATGAGGAAGAAATTCTTTCCTGTAAGGGTGGTGAGGCACT
>JANRGW010049736.1:354-41072 GCA_024733675.1 Psilopsiagon aymara | reverse complement strand
ATTCCAGTGCCTCACCACCCTTACAGTAAGGAATTTCTTCCTCATATCCAATCTAAACTTCCCCTGTTTAAGTTTGAGCCCATTGCCCCTTGTCCTATAATTCAAGATGATTTAACAGCCGCTAAATTTTCTTAAAAAAAAGAAAAATTTAATTTTTGCTATAACTTCGGAAAAGTAATACCGCAATAAATGAATTTTTTTTTTTTTTTTTTTTTTTTTCACTTACTTTCGGAGTTTTATGGTGCTGTAAAGCAAAGGCAGCCTGCCTGGACTGGCTTATTGTATTGACCTAGATGACTCCAATACCTAATGGAACTTGGCAAACAGGGAAACCTTGGAAACTCAGATAAAGGAAATAAGATCGATGAGAGAGGTGGGAAATAATTCCATAAAGGCACGATTTACTAGTAATGGAGGTGGGGGAGTGGGGAGAACAGATAAGGTGTAGGCAAAAGGGAGCAGCTGAAGCAGTTGAAACTAGTGAGGAATAACAGAAATTAAGAAGTGGGGAAGGATAGAAATTCAAAGAATTTCTGAGTGTATTATTTTTGCTTTCTCAGGGAGTCGTAGTACTTTGTTGCAGTTATGTCAGTGATAAAATTTAATATTTTTACCATGGCATTACAAAAATGACTTTACTAGGGTGATTGATTTTAAAGGAATGACTTTTAATCTGCCATCTAGATCTTATGAAGATCATTCACAGTTTAACCTTTCTGTTTTGAGGATCTTAGAAACAATAGGACCCATGTCAGGGATAATTAAAAATTTGATTTCAGTGAGTCTGGAGATAGCTTATTGTGCAAAATGTCCTCATAAGGAAAACCAGCAATGACACAATGAGGACATTCTTAGGAAAAAAACAAAACAAAAAAAACCCACCAGAAGAATTTGCAGAACTTGTTCCTAAAATCTCTGGTATGAGTACCTGGATAAATTGTATGAAGTAAATGAAAATTCTCATTTTTATATAATACTGAGTCTGTAAAAAGGACATCCAATTAAAAAAATAATTCCTGTAAATTTTATCTTAGCCTTCTTTCATGGTAACTTGATGAAACATTTTACTTGACCAGGAGATTTGTTATAACAGCTCTACTCATGAGATACTATCTGCTAAGCCTTCTAACATGACTGTTTGTAATTGTATAATTTTCCATCTTCACTTTGTTTTGCTATATATGGGTGGCAGTTTGACATTTCAACATTGTCACCTTCTCAAAAGAAGGATGAATGTGGGAGTGCAGAAGTGTTCACCTGCCTTCCAGAAATTAAAACCTTTACACGAACACGAAGGTTAGGCTGAGGAGAAGAAAGCAGTGGAAAACAGTTGTCAGGCTTAACTTTCATTTCTGGGGTCTGAAAGTGAAAGCCAGCCTTTTCCAGTGCACACAAGAGAGAAAGCCTAATCTCTCTTTTGGATCCAGTTATTCCCAAACCAGAAATTTGGTGTTTAATTTTAAATCCCTTTACTAACTGTTTTACAGGATAAAGTTTCCTTCTTTCTTCCCCTCTCTTACCAGGCACAGCTCTTATAAAGCACTTTGATTTTCCTTTTCACTCGACCGGTATTCAAGTTCATGTCCAATGCAAAGTGACAATGCATTAAATGCTATTTGCCAAGTATTCATGATGAAATGTCTCTCTTTGCACTATCAATAAAATAGAAGGAACACAGCTCCAAAGCACTGATAAATTGGGAGAGACCTTATTCGTAAAATATAACTAACTAGATAAATTTAAGTTCTTCTGTATTAAATTTTATCTATTAGGCTGATGCATGAAGTCACATGTGGTTTGGCTTTCAAAAAAATACACAAAAGATATTTTGTTGTTGCTTTTGTTAATCTGTATTGAATTCATTGAATAGATTCAATGAATTCAATATAGATTCATTTCATCCATTGAATTGAATCTTTTCCTTATTGCAGCTGCTCTGTCACTTCACTCTCCTATTATCTTTTAATCTGTGCTGATATGTCCTGGTAATGAATAACTGGTTTTTGTTCTCCAGTTCACCTCCTTTCATTTCTAGTACAGTTCTACTGAGCTGGCAGTGTCAATGTAGGAATTTTACTGACAATAATTTCTTTAATCTTTTAGGTTGGGTTTTTTTTTTTCCCTTTGCTTAGGCTTGTCTACATCTGTCACATATGAAATCACTTCATGCTTCTTTTTTGATTCTTCTTTATTCTCTTTCAGTTTCTGTTCCAGATTCCTAGGTAGAAGTTACTCATTTTTTTAATTAACATGGACTATATAGATTGTGTTCATAGATTTGTTTTCATTTATAGTCACTTTTTTTGTGCCCTTACTCAAAGGTGTAGTTCTTCTGTCCCCTAGCCCCAGGTATTAAAATGACAAGCAAAATTTAGCAATAGGATAGGGATAGTCATTTGCTTGGTGCAAATGTAGGTGTGCCTGACTGCCTTTCCCTTCTTTTTTTTTTTTCTACTACTAGCTCAAAGCTTTCTAAGCCTACAACCTCCTCAACCTGTTTGGTTTTTTAGTTTGTTTGTTTGGGTTTTGGGTTGGTTGGTTGTTTGTTTTGCGGGAGTGTTGGTCTACTTTTTCTCTCTTATGAAGGAACTGCTTTCCTAGAAACTTAATTCTGTGAAAGGAGACTTGTCACTTTCCATGTGTACTACTTCATAATAATATTCAAAAATTGCTATAGCTGTATATTGCTGCAGATTTCTTTCTTATTACAGTCAAGGTATTTTTGGTGTGTACAGTGCAGACTTCAATATAGGGAGCCCTGGCTAGCTTGGCTAATGGAACAGAAAAACAATTTAAATGATTTATCGTGATGGAGCTGTATAGTGCCACATAGTTTATTGTGCATATGCATAGTTCACTGTAGACTAGAGCCCCTGACAGGCCAATGAGTGAAATTTATGCATCACTTGAGATCCTCAGATCTCTCAGTTATTTTCTCACTTAATAAAATGTCTCAATTTCCTCAGTGTACTGGTACAGGCATTCCCTAGCTGATCAAATGCTCACTCAGTCTGTCAGATTGTTCAAAGCATGGATATATGCCTAGGTTGTAGCTGACCTTGCTGGATACAATTCCTTTATTCTTCTGTTAATGAGATCTCAGACAGTGCCCCAAATAGAAGACCAAGACTAGACAGGACTTTGTGGATCTCTGTGGATGGTGCCTGAAATTGCAGAGAGATGGACTCTATTTTCAAAAGCGTATCAAAGCCCATCTCAGTCGTAGGGTGTTTTTGCACTTCACTTGCCCTCTGTTTCTACCACAGCTTCCACTGGAAAGCTGCTTGAGGGCTTCTGCTAATTTCCCTTTACCAGTTTATTCATGTTGCATTTATGCCAACGTTGTTCCTCATTGAATCACTCTTCTTCCTTCTTAGTGTTTATCTCCCTGAAGTATTTTAGAAAGGAGAGTTAAATTGTACCTCAGCCTTAATTTGGTTAGATTAAGAAAGCAGAGCTGTTTTAGTCCTCTCTTCTGTGATAGGAAGATACCATATTAATAGCTTTTCCCTAATTCTGTTCTTTTTTATTTAATATTTCTCAAGATCGACATTCACCATGATCTTAATGATGATGTGCCAGTATTGCGTTTGCCTTTTAGATAGTTGTATGACATTGCTATCACATTAGTTAACCTATGAACAGCAAATATGACCAGGTCCTTCTACTTTCATGTTATAGGAATAAATTTGAAATTAAAAATAAGTTTTTATTTAAACATTTTTAGTTATTAGTGCACAGCCATGCATTTAGTATTGCTGAATATCTACTAATGCATTCCTTCAAGTCATTCACCCCTGTGTTTTGAGAAGTGTTTCCTATCTTTCTGATGACAGCTCTTGTCCTAACAATGGAAATCTGCAAAGGGATCAGGCCCAAAGCCAAATTTTGCTTCCCCAGTCAATCACCCAGTTTAGGAGTTTCCTATTTAATCCTGTCTGGTGTTGTCTGCTGTTAGGCCAATTCCTTGCTCATCTTAGACTTCTTTCAATCTTCATCTTCTTCAAGTAAACAGCTAGATTTCATTGTGTCAGTGTTACAGCCCATATGGATGAGCTCTTACCTCATTGCCCTACTGTGGGTAATAATTTAATTTTTGAAAAGCTCATGTTTATTTTTTGCTTCTTTTAACAAACAAAATCGGGTCTACAGGTAGGTGGAAAAATGTGCTCAAAAGCCTTGCACACTGTTTGAGTCATATGAAAAAGTCTGTATTTACTGTACCGTTCTTTTTCCTTAAATACAGGTAATGTGTTTTGCTGTTCTTCAGATTTGTTCTTTCCTCTTATGGAAGCAATCCTAAAACACATTCTATCTGGCCTGCAACTTCATTTTTCAGTTCTTCTTCAATCCTGGGATGGAGATCACCCTGTGCTTATAATTTGGAAATGTTTAGTTCCTTGAGATGTGCTTTCTCTTCTGTTACAATATTTTCGGTTTCCTTATGACACTCTGATTTGCTTTACTATTACCTGCAAGGTCAATGTCATGGTCTGTTAAAAATTGAGTAAAAATATCTAGTTATGAAACCATTCATTATATTTTGTCTTCACCTTATCACTTGCACTTTATATTGCCTTCTAGATCTCTTAAAAACAAAGATACATAGCTTCACGAGCCAAAGTCATTTATAGCTGGCCAGCTGAGAACACAATGACTGTAAGTGTCTGTGCCTCTCAGTGTTGCTTACAGAATCACGGAATGAACTGATGTTTTAAGGAGGTTGTCTTGTCCAACAATCCTGCTCAAGCAGGTACACCCAGATCTGGTTGCCCAGGGCCATACCCAGATGGCTTTTGAATATTTTCAAGGATGAAGACTCCACAACCTCTCTGGGCAATCTCTGCCAGTGCTTGGTTACCCTCACAGTAATTGTTTCTGGATGTTCAAGGAGAGCATTTTGTGTTTCAGTATGTGCCCATTGCCTCTGGTTCTGCCACTGGGCACCACTGAAAAGTGCCTGGCTGTATCTTCTTTTCACCCTCCATTCAGATACATTGATGTATCCCTGAGCTTTCCCTTCTCCAGTCTGAACAGTCGGAACTCTTACAGCCTTTCCTCATAGCAGAGATGTTTCAGTCCCTTAATCATCTTATTGGCCCTGGCCTGGATTTATTACAGTAAGGCTGAATCTGTCTTATACTGCAGAGCCCGACTGTGTACACAGTGCTTCAGGTCTGGCCACACCAGCGCTGAGCATAAGAGAAGATTCATCTTGCTTGACCTGCTGGCTCTGCCTACTGCAGCCCAGGATGGCATTCACCTTCTCTGTGACAGGAGGCCACATTGCAGGCTCCACCAGGACCTCCAGGTATTTCACTGCAAAGCTGCTTTGCAGGCAGGCAGCCCCCAGCACGTGCTGTTTCATGGTTCTACCTTTCAGCATCAGACTTTACGCATGTATTCTGTGTGATGCCTGGCCTCCCAACTTGTGGCTGTAATTCAGCTGGAGAGAAAGATTCCCTAAAGTTGAATTTTGCAATAGCTTTAGTAGCTCTGTCCCTATCTGATTTTAGTCTCTGGTTTCAATGTCTCACTTGGGAGTTATTGAGAACACAGGCTCCTTGAAGGATTTTGTGCATAAGCACGCTATTGACTGTGAAAACCTCTATTACTGAAGCAGTAAGTTCACAAATGCAATTAGCTGTACAGCTGGATCCTTTGAAAAGTCTGAGGCATATTTACTGTAAGAGCTAGCCAAATGAAAGTTAGTGATAAATAAAGGCATGACTTCTGTGTCTTTGTAGTTATCTTTTTCCTCACTTTTCTCAAATTTGCAGGCTTTAGCAAGATCAAGTTGCTATTATTTCCAGATATCCTAAATAAAAAAAGTTTTAGTGCTGAGAATGTTTGCAGAAATAAATGTTTGCACCTAAATGTTTGCAGAAAATAGCTATTTGAGGAAACAAGAAAGAAGAAGCAGCAGCATAGATTTGACCTCATGATAAATGTCACCTAATGATTTCCTTTCAGAGACAGAGGTTAAGGGATAATTAATGTATTATTAATTGATATTTTAATTAAATACTTATATTTAATTCGGGTGACGGGAGAAAGAAAACTAAAAGGCTATTTTGAGTTATTTTACCTCTCTATGGTTTTTCTCCTTTGCATAAAGGTGCCTGGCTTATTTACGCTTTTAGCAATGGACATTTTGCCCTCTAGTGGTTTCTCTCTGTTACAAAATCATAATCATAGAATAGTTAAGAGTCGGAAAGGACTTTGGGATCATCTAGTTCCAACACCCCTGCCATGGGCAGGAACACCTCCCACTAAACCATATCACCCAAGGCTCTGTCCATCCTGGCCTTGAACACCACCAGGGATGGAGCATTCACAGCTTCCCTGGGCAACCCATTCCTGTGCCTCACCACCCTTACAGTAAAGAACTTCTTCCTCATATCCAATCTAAACTTCTCCTGTTTAAGTTTTAACCTGATACCCCTTGTCCTATCACTACAGTCCCTAATGACGAATCCCACCCCAGCATCCCTATAGCCCCCCTTCAGATACTGGAAAGCTGCTCTGAGGTCTCCATGCAGCCTTCTCTTCTCCAGGCTGAACAGCCCCAACTTTCTCAGCCTATCTTCATGCAGGAGGTGATCCAGAGAGAACGCTTGGGTCTGATTTTAACTGTTAAACTGTGCACTCAAATTTATCAGATCCACTTAGATTGTGGTATGGAGCAGCAAAACAAACAGTTCTAAGATTATTCTGAAAAACATGGGATTTTTTTCCTTTGTCTCTGCATCCACTGATGCACCTTTAAGACTTCACCTTTAATTGCCATGTCCTTAAGTCATTTTTCACATAGATAGTTGATGGGAACTTAAAAGTCACTGCTTTTTAATTTGAAATTAGTGGCAAGGAAATTAGTTGGGAAAGAGTTTGCTTTTAAGTGGATCTTCAAAACAGTGACACTTTTCTTGACATTATGTTATCACTTGCTTTATTAAACAAAACAGACTGTATAATAACTGGAGCTATAATGTATTTGATACGGCAGCATATGTCTGCTGCAAAATTTTTCTTTGATCCATAACAATGATCGAATTATGATAATTTGAGAAATAAGTTGCAAATAGACAGAATGAGAGCCATAGTTGTGCTGGTTTTAGATGGGAAGAGTTAATTTTCTGCACAGAGCTGGTGTGGGATTATACTTATGTTCATGTTCATGTTCATTATGGTGAATTAATTCCCTGTTTTGCTTTGCTTATGTTTTGGTCTGGAAAGAGTGTTGGTAAGAGCATGCTTTAGTAATTGCTGAGCAGTGCTGATGCGGAGTCAGGGCCTTTTCTGCTCCACACACCATCCCACCAGCAAGTGCTTGGAAGGAGACACGGTTGAACCCAAATGACCAAAGTGATATTTCAGACCATATGGTGTCATGCTCAGCATATAAAGCTGGGGGAAGGAGAAGAAAAGGTGTGTGTGGGGATGTTTGTAGTGATGGTGCTTGTCTTCCCACATAACCATTATGTGTGAGGCAGCCCTGCTTCCCTGGAGGTGCCTGCCAATGGTAAGTGATGGATGAATTCCTTGTTTTGCTTTGCGTGTGTGTGTCGCTGTTGCTTTACTTATTAAGCTGTCTTTATCTCATTGCATGAGTTTTCTCACTTTTACTCTCCCCCGTTTCCATGTGTGGGGCTTAGTTGCTGTCTGGAGTTAAATCATGACATGCATCACTGCCGTGTTGCTCTGTGAGTATGAGAATGAAGTGGTACCATTTATATTTTATTTCTTGGGACACCAGCATACTGACTTCTTGTTTCAATATATCTGTGTATTTTTTATTATGGAAAGTTTTGCTGAAGTGAATGCCATGTTGGCGCACTCAGTTTATTTGGAGCTGTGCAGAGGAGGAATAATACTGCATAAAATAGATAATATTCTTCTGAAAGATAATGAAGAGACCTAATTAACATGCTTGATTCAGCAGCAGTTGAGATTAAATATGCATACTACTTAGAATTGTTCTGTTCAAGATACACTAAAAATAAACATTTAGGAGATATTACAGACAGTCAACTTCCCTACAAAGTTTCATTGTGTCTGTAACTTCAAGTACTTCCTGATTAGGATACGAGAGATTCTGTGCTACATGGCTCCTAAAATGACTGGTTTAACTAATCCCAGAAAAGAACTACAGATGGATCGATGATACTGATTGGTTTTGGAATTACAATAAACCTGGGTTAGGTCATGCTTGAGACCAACAACTGTAACTGAAGTACAACTGCCCTCTTCCTTACATCAGAATCAAGCAGATTTCCATTGTTGAAGACAGATATCCTGAAAAATTAATAGATAAAAATTATTTGATCTCTAAAGAATTTGTAATACATGAAAATGTCAGACTATTCTTTCCAGTGTTGTATTTTTACTTGCAAAATATCTGTTTATAAATATTTATTTATTAAACCCTTTTCCTCCACTCTAAAATGAAGATGTCTGTATCAACCAAAGCACTTCTGCTTTATGAAATCTTAGTATTTTTCATAGAAAGTCCAATTACATGAAAGTAATGAAATTTTCCTAGAAAAGTAGAGATGTCTTTCCATAAACAGTGTAATTCTGAGCCTTGGTCTACAAAGATAGGACAGGAGTAAGGAAAAGTAACCAAGTAAGGGAAAACAGACTTGGCTGCTAGGACACAGCCGTTATTGCCTGGAAGTGCCTGTTCTGCCTTCTTTCTGAAAGATTCTGCCCCTATAACAGTAGTGAATGAGACGGTTCTGTGCCGCAGCACCTCAGGTCACTAATTTGTGATTTCCTTCTTAAGAATTGTCTCTTAAAATATGTGTTAATAGGAGAGGCTATTAAATTATGGTGTCTATGAGATCAATAGTACTCTCACAACTTTGAAAGTGCTGTCCAAGAGCAAAGAATGTTTTGAGACGTTTACCACTTCAGTACCTCTGCTGGCTCCAAAGCTGGACCTGGAGAAACACCAGTGACCCAGAGATCAGAAGATGTGCAAGGTCCCTGTGAATGCTTCATTGAAGTCAAAGTTAATATAAAAGCAATTAGTTTGGACAGGCTGGTTTACTGCTGAAAAATATCAGCACTTTTATCTGAATAACAGCAATTTTTTTGAACATAATGTGAGGTAAATGGTGGTGAGGATTTTCATTTAAATTTTACATTTCCCCTAAAATTAGTTTCCTTATCCCTCATCCTACTTGTAATTCTTAACATTATAATTTGTCATTTTCTTTGTGAATATTTTAACAGCACAAAATATTGTCTTTCTTTTCCTTTATATATTGTAGAAAAATAAGCATTAAATCACAAATTAAAACTGCATGTCTGTTTTATTCTTCATGAGGGCCCCAATAAACTTTATGAACTGTTATCATATGCTGTTATATGCTCAGATTATTAAAACAGGTTAATCAGCTGGTGTTAATGTTCAAAATTCTACTGCAAATAGTCTGTGTCATGTATTGAATATTGAAAATGATATCATTATGGCCATTTAAACTGCAGTTAAATATAATTAAATTATCCCAACTAAAGCAACTGTAGTAAATAAAAGAAGAGATTAAACTTGATCTTATTTTATAATAAATTACATTACAGCATTGAAATATCCCCTGGGGAACATTCACTGTAGGTTAATAGAGACTAAAATTATGTTTCAGCATTTTATATCCATGTCATAAATATCTAGACAGGGGATAAACAACTTCTCAAAAATCACCTGAAAACAACAATCCATCATGTCTAGGGACAGTTTTCTTCCATCACTGGCGGTGTTCAAGGCCAGGTTGGACAGAACCTTGGGTGGCATGGTTTAGTCGGAGGTGTCCCTGCCCATGGCAGGGGGGCTGGAACTAGATGATCTTGAGGTCCTTTCCAACCCTAACTATTCCATGATTCTATGATTCGATGATTTTTTGCTATGGTGTCAGTGGTCCTAGGAAAAATGGGATCCCTTATAGACATTCTTGCATCATGGTGAGATTTTCAGCTGATCTAAAGTGTTTTTAGAGCCAGAGTGCAGTTATTCCTGAAGAAAGCCCTTTCCCTTCATTGCACCTGCAGCTATTCCATGGCAGAGTATGGTTTCAGTTCTGAAACTGTTCTAACCTCAACCTAAGACTTACTGCAAAGATATTGTCCCCAAAGTTTCAATTCATTAAACTAGCTAAATAAAATAAGGGTTTTTTTTTTCCCATTTTGTGAGCCTTTGGTCCTTGTCAGAACTATAGAATTGTTTTGTTCTTCTGTGTTTGCTGCACTGATCATCTTCCCTTTCCTCTGAGGTTTAATCACTATTTAAGCTAACAGAATGCCATAGCTATTCCTTTAATCTCTTAAAGTCTCAGGGACTTCAAATTCAATAAAGGTTACCTGCAAATGATACTCAACTTTATCTGGCCTTCAGAGAGAACTTAAATCCTAGCTCCTAACAGTGATGTGTGCTTGTGTAGAAGGGTAAGGGCTACTGAGCAACAGCTAAATCGTCTGTATATTATCAAATCATTGTCATACAAAATCCAAAATCCACAGCATTGTATCAGATACTAGGAAGAAAATTATCTCTATTCCAGTTGAAACCAGGACACTCTTGCACTGTGCTTAGGTTTGGATATTTTGATGCTTAGAATCCTTGATGACCAACCTTCTTTATATGAATCAGGGATTTGGGGTTCTTTTTCTAGTTACTAGAGAGTAAAATAGTAAACTTTCCATGGACACCTATGGAAAGTGTCATTAGATATATTTAACTGTCCCCACTTGCCTGGCTTAGAAATAGAGTAAGTCAGTAGCTCACGAACAAGTACATAATAAGCATCAGTCCTGGGCACTGAAACATGATTAGCTATATTATTAAATGCTCTGAATGCCTCTTTCATGCTTTTAGCCTGTCTCAGTAAACGTCCAAAGAATACTGGGACAAAGTCAACAAGTGGTTTAATTTTGACAACCCTAGTTTTGAGTGCCAGATTAGTTAGATACCAGCATGGATACCGGTCATTCCATGCCTTTTATCATTCATACCTAGCACTCTTCATGACCAGTTTTAATTTACTAGAACTAGCCCTTACAGTTTTCTTAGTAGCACCTGATATTCACGATTAATTAAGGGAGAGTAATTTAGGACTCAGTTCCCTGAGAACAGTGATATGCTGTCATTTTAATTGTACTTGGCTGTCCGAAACAACTGGATGGTGATTGTGGGTATGACACAGAACTGATGGAAAAACTGCACTCATCTGGAGTAGCAGTGGGAACCAGGGAGGATATGCTGGGACATCACAGAAAATACTGTTCTCTTCAGGCAATTGGATCTCACCCCTGTTTTCTCTGTTACCAGTCATGTCTATGATGAAACTGATTTTATATTGCTGATTAGGTCAGGGAATAGGCATCTTGATAATGGCCAGAGTGGTCCAGCCAAGTGGTTCACAAGCCAGATCTCACCTATGGGCAGGGTCTTATAACTGTGTATATAATTTCTATTGCTTCTGTGCATGCTGAAGTACTTGTTTGCATGACAGCATTGCTACCTGTTGGAACAGCTCCATTGTTCATGCTGATATGGGACATAAACCAGAGAAGAATTTGTATTGCTCTAGGACGGGGGTTTGGAAATGTGGCTTTATATGGTATAGACAATATTGCTTTTTGATTTTCTAGATCACTACCCTCACAGTGATTTAATCAGTGCCCTCATCAACTATCCCCAGCAATTATGTAAGATAGCATACCAATGATAATGCTCAAGGGTTAAACACCATAAAAGCTAGGGCTTATTTCTATAGCTACATTATATTTAATTTACATAAATACAGTTGCTTCAAGATTTCTCGTAGAATGAGTGAGACTTTCGTATTAATTTGTATTTCTGTCCTTTTTCATGTTGTCATTAATGATACACTTTCTAATATGTGTTTTTCTAAGCAGTACTGTTACATTGACTATAGCAGCGACCCCAGCTGGTGTGCCAGGATGAAAAATATGTTTTCCTTTTTTTTTGTCTTTGTCTGAATAACTCTATATAAGCAATTGTATTCTTGAAGCAGATTTCATAACAGCTGCTTCAAGCTCTAATTCTTTCTCTTACCATCTGTTTCCTCTTAACTCTTCTATTAGAATAGCAAACAGAACCCCAAGGATGCTGTGAGTTTCTGAGAAAGATGGGCAACCTCTAGCGGGCTCTGAACATCGAAAGTACAAAGTTGCATTTGAACTTAGCTCTGCCTCCCTGCTCCGAATGAAGACCTGGGGAAATTGAGAGCTGTGCAGGTGCTTTGAGTTGAATAACACAGACTTACAAGAAGCCTGAAGACGGATTAAAAAGCAAAAAAATAGTTTACTTACCTCCTTTAAATGAAAAATACCTTACACTTCCAAAAGTTCTGTTTCAACTGAGTAATAATAAAAAAAAATGCCTGTATATATCTAAAATCAGTTACCATATCATTGCTACTGTAGCAATTCTTAGTACTACCATGAGAAGAAAGTGCTGTATCTTCAGGAAAAAAACCCTATTATTTGCTCAACATACCCTACAGAATTTTTAAAGATGGAAGTTCTTGTAAAGTAACCTTTCTTGTAATGTGCTATCCAGCCTAAAGATTTATATTTTCCCCATTACTTACTATGTTTTTTTAGTTTGAATAGCGTAATATTTCATGGTGATCAATGGTTTTCACTCAGGCTGGCAACCTGTCACAAGTAGGGTTTCCCCTTGGGATTGATACTGGGCTCCATACTGTTCAAAGCTTTCATGAATGGCCTGAATGACAGAGCTGAAAACACCCTCACCAAGTCAGCTGTGAGCTGCTAGCTGCTGCAGCAACAACAGCAAATTGGATCCTGGGCTGCATCACCAGGGGCGTTACTAGTGCAGATAGATGTGATCATCCCACTCAGCACTTGTCAGGCTGCACCTGCAGTATTGCATGTAGTTCTAGTCCCTATACTTCAAGAAACATGCAGATTGGAGAGGGCCCAAAGGGGGGGTTATGACGATGATCAAAGGGCTAGAGAACCTGTTCTATGAGGAGGCACTGCAGTAATTAGGTCTTTTTTCCCTTTGGAAGAGAAGATTTAAGGCAGGACCTCATCACAGCATTGCAGTACATGAAGGGTGACTGCAAAGAGGATGGAGGCTCTCTTTTTGCAAGGAGCCACATGGAGAGGACATGGGGCAATGAATACAAAATGTACAAGGACAGGTTTCATTATTATTTAAGAAAATAAGTTTTTACAGTGAAAACAATCATGCAGTGGAGCAGTTCCCCCAGGGACATAGTAGAGTCCCCATCACTGGAGGTATTCGAGATGCAATTGGGCAGGGTGCTAGATAATCTCATCTAGGTTCCCTTCTGCACACAAGGTTGAACCAGATGATCTTTTGAGGTCCCTTTCAGCTTGGGTTGTTCTCTGGCTCTGCCACATCTACTAGATCTGCCACATGTACTGGATCTTCCTTGGAAGGGCAAGGTTAAAAATAGGTTTTCAGGAGACAGCCCCTGAGCTATGTCAATAATGCTAATTATTTTTTTCTCTTTTTTTTTTTTAATTTAATTACTTACTTATTTACTTAATTAACCACTTTTACTGAATTATCTAACTACCTTATATCATTCTTCTTCGGGGTAAGTAGCAAGGTACTGACAGGAGACAAACGTGTACCTTGATATATGCAATGAACTATAACTGACTTGCTCTTCCAGTTAGTCTTACCATTAGAAGCTACTTTAATTTTTAATTCACCAACACCTGAAAGGGACCAAACATCTGTCAAAAGGAAGTACCTCATACTTTGTTTTGTTCTCTTTCCACCTCCTGGCTGATTTTTGCCATGCTTTGCTCATGAAGAGGTATCAAAAAGCAGCAACTGGAAAAGGTCACAGTCTGAATTTAACATAAAATTGGCAGCTTCACAGCCACATAAAATATGAGATTGGCAGAGTGATCTGCTCAGATCATGAATCAAGTTGCCCATTTACAGTGCATGCATCTTATCCATTTGCTGCAAAGTCACTGAAATATGAGAACAGCGATCTCTGAAAATCTTCAATTACTTTGTGCTAGGCTTGTCTCCTTTCTAAGTTCTATGTCCATGTTACCCAAGGTTCATTCATCACGTTTTTGGCTATTGATGAAAAAAGCCCATTGTACTTATTTTAAAAACTTGCAATATCAACAGATATTTTTTGGTTTTGATTATTTTTCCAAATGCCAATCAACAAAAAATATGCAACTATAATACACATGTGTGATTACTAAGATCTTTATTTATTATATTATTTCATATTCACGTCACAAAAAATATTAATAAGATTTGATGCAGTAAAATGAGAAATCTTAAAAAGTTACTCCTATTCTTTTGTGCAAAAGGTTGCTTCTTCTTTCATAGCTTCACCAGTATAATAATGGGGATTATTTTTGGCTCAAAAATCAGGAAAGGAAACAATTTTGCCACGTGTTGTTAATCACAAGGAATATAAAATCACTTTGTAGTAGTGAGAATTAGGAAGATCAGTCATGCTTCCTCAGGGGAAAGGGAACAAGGGAATTGAGTTTTCATCTATTCTCAATAGAATTTTTAATAGCAGACTTCAATGCTTTGTAAAACCGAAATTCAGTGCATCATTTTAATTCTCTCCTGATAGTGTTGGGCAAAACCAGATATTAATTAGATACTCAGAAACTTTTCCATGATAAAGAACTCATTCTAGTATATAGAGTATTAACATAAATAGCATTTGGGCATTTTTGTGGATAATTTTCATGTTGGTTTTCTGTAAACTGGCCTGAGATTTCATCTGTTGCAGTGACATTCATCTTGCCTAACTTCATAAGTCTAATTACTAGATATAGTGTCCAGGATTCTTAAATAGTCAGTGGAGAGAGAGAGAAATAGTTTCAAAAGCAGATTCATAGTGTATTTTTTAAGTCTGGGTAATCTGTATTTGGAAAATTATATCCATTTATCTATTAATGAGGGTCTTAATATCTTTATAGCACTGGAAAAGCCTAGTGTAAAAGCTAACATCTTATTAACATTTGTTGATGGCTAAAGTTGCATGCAATTCCATCTTTCATCTTCACACAAGCAATCATTTTGTAAGCAAGAAGAAAAAAACTGCTTTAAATTTCTGTGACTTACTGATATTCTCAGCATACTGAGAAAATTTTATGAGACTTTATATCTTCTGTGATTTTCAAAGCAGAACCTAGTTTCACTTGACAACAAAGTTTGGCATGTCTGTGACTGATCTGATGTTAGATGAATGCATGAGGATGTAATTACCACAGGAATGCTTGTCTGTAAGTTGGAGCCAGGATGATGGGTCAATTTACAATAACTGTTGTCATGTATTTTCAAAGAATGAAAAACGTCTAAAGGTATTTACTACACTCGCAATACATGCTATTCTAATATGACAACAATAGAGGCCACTATGGCTCCAGAATTCAAAATCTGAAACCTATGAAATTAGATTTAATCTACCTACTGGGGTTAAAACATTAGTATAAGAATGAACCTTCTAATTTTAGAGGTATTGGTATAATTTTTTTTAGAGGCTTTAAAATTAGAATATACCTTTCCTTTTTTAAAGGGGAATGGTCTTGTGGTCCTCTGGTTTGTATTTTAGATACATGGCATTCACTACAAAGACAGAGAAGTTAGCTCCATCGTTTTTACCTGTATGTTGTATTGAAAAATGTACTTTTGACATTAATTATAGTTAATATTGGTTCATATTTCAGGAGTAAATATGAAGTGGGTATTTTATTTTATATTACTCTTTTTTTTTTTTTTCCATTTTATTTCATTATATTTAGTTTAGCTTGGTTTATTTATCTAATTAATTACTTTTATTCATTTATTTTATCTTATATTACACCCGTACTATTAGGTCTTGCAAAATAGCAAGGCTTCATTATTAAAGATTAAGCTGCTAAATGCATAGGTAGATATATGTTGAAGTTTGCACTGAGGCCTTATTTAGACCTTGGTTTTGGCACTTACATGGAAACTCTAAAATGTTATCTTTTTATTCTAGGCACTAAACACTGGTAAAATTAAGGAAGACTTGGGGATTTTGCTAGGCTTGTAGGAACATGGGAATTCTTATATACTCTTGGTTACAGTGCTTCAATATTACAAATCCCAGGTGAAACCAGTAGAGGAACAGAAATTTGTTTAATGTGTGGCAGACTGCACCGTAATTAAATATGCTTATTCTGAAATGCATCATCCTTGTTTGAGTAGATATTTCCCTTGGAATTTGACTGGGAACTGGATATGTTAAGACTAGACCTAAAACACAAAGCAATACTTGTCCACTTAACATGCTCCATGTGGCAAAGCTTAAATTGGCACAGAGCTCCAATAAAGGCAGAGATGGAGTAATGGGGACATAGCTCAATCATTATAACTTTCATGCCTATCAATTTCACTAGGCAAAAGGCCAATTGCCTGAGGAGCTGTCTAAAGGGACACAAAATTTAATGGTGATACCATCAGTAAAAGTGTCAGTCATTGGATTGGGGAAGACACATGTTTTTATTTGGGTATTATCCAACAGCAAATTAAAGTAATTTTATACAGTGCATTGAACAGTCATCAGATGGCTGTTGGCTGATTTTAGCTTGAGCTGGATTTTACTGTCAATTTACAGATGGGAGATTTAAATCCTTGCAAATGAATTCTGATATCATTTCTGTGTGGTAGCTAGTGAATACCTTAAATTTTGAAATAACTTCAGTGAAACTCTCTGCATTCAAATCATGTTACTTCACAGGGTTACAATAGCATAATCTAGAAAGAAAGTAATCACAAGCTTATCTTGCTTTTCTTCATCGTACAGTTACATGTGCTGTGGGTGATACCAGAGATTGTGGAATTAAATGTGGGACAAGTCTTGCCATAGTTGGAAAGTCCCTCTTAGTCTTCTGTGTTTCCTTCCAGTGTTTAATAAATTCTGTATTTTTCCATTCTCCCCAGGTATGCCTTCTATGTGGTTGTTATTAAGATGTTCAACATATCTGTATCTGCCTCTCACATTTTGCTCACAACACAGTGTTTACACATGCTGACAGAGCTCCCTAGCTGTGATACTTTATATTTGCCCAAAGGAGTGCTTTATTCATAAAGCCACATTTCCTCTGTCAGGTCATAGGCTAAGCTGAGCACACCCTTGTTTGCTGGCATAGCTGTATTCATTCTAATGATTTTGCCAACTTGAACTGATCAGGCAGTGTGATTTTATATCCGTAGACTTTCTTCCCAACATAGTTACATTGACAGAACATTGTAGTCTCACCTAAAATGATGCAGTTGAGTCAGATAGCTCATGATCTATAGCTGATACTTCACATGGTTTCCTCATAGAGTTCAGGATCTAAGGACCTTGCATTCCTTCCCTGTGTTGATTCTTTGTCAGTGCCCATGGCAGGGGTTGGAACTAGATGATCCTAAGGTCCTTTCCAACCCTAACTATTCTATGATCCTATTTCTTACTCTCTTGGAGAACCTCTGGAATAAAGATTTACCTAATCCTTACCCGGCAACCATGATAATAAAAAAAAAAACAAAAAACAAAAAAAAAAAAACCCAAAAAGCCCAAAACTACAAAAATCCCAGAATCTTAATCTTTAACTTTGGTTGTGTAGGTGACATAGAGACAGTTGAAAATTCCTTTTAGGGATGAGGGTTATCTTTTTATAATTTAATATGTCTGTGATTTGATTTCCTTGAGCATGTCTCAGCCTAATCTTGATGTTTTCAACCTGGCATATATCAGAACTGCATTCTCCATTACTGTATTGATGTTTGTCTGAAAACCTACCACATCACAGCAAATGCATTGTCTCAAGATGGAGTAGCTGCAATTTGAGGATGCTAACATTAGGAGAATTAATCTGCTAGCCCCACTGGACTGATGCCTCACCTGCCCAGACTAAAGCTGTCATCCGTATGGCCAGGTTTGACCAACATCACAACATCAGTCAGTCAGTCCTCTTTTAATGGCCATCAGCAAGAGGAAAAATGACAGACAAAAAGGCAATTACAGTAAGAAAAGTGTTGTTTGAAAAATGACTTTTCTACCCTATACTTCTGAAAATGTGAAAAGTACAGTCTCTTCTTTTAGGTTTAAGAATGGCCAGAAGGGGAAAGATGCTCTCTCAAATTAAGCAGAAACTTAATAGGAGGCAGAAATGAATACTCTGTGCTTTCTGTAAGAGACAGAAATGAGCGAGACAGTGGAAAAAGAGATAGGCAAATTTACATATAGTCGCAGGTAGTTAAAAGATTTCTACCTAAAGTACTTTCTAGTCCTACCACATGTCATAGAATCATAGAATCATAGAATAGTTAGAGTTGGAAAGGACCTTGGGAATCACCTCGTTCCAACCCCCTGCCATGGGCAGGAACACCTCCCACTAAACCATATCACCCAAGGCTATGTCCAACCTGGCCTTGAACACCACCAGGGATGGAGCATTCACAGCTTCCCTGGGCAACCAATTCCAGTGCCTCACCACCCTTATATTAAAGAATTTCTTCCTCATATCCAATCTAAACTTCCCTGTTCAAGTTTGAACCCGTTACTCCTTGTCCTATCACTACAGGCACTAACGAAGATTCCCTCCCCAGCATTCCTATAGGCCCCCTTCAGGTACTGGAAGGCTGCTATGAGGTCTCCAGGAGAATCTGCTCCAAGATTTTGGCAGGTACAGAGGTGAGGCTGACTGGTCTGTAGTTCCCTGGGTCATCCATTTTCCCCTTCTTGAAAATGGGGTTATATTTCCCCTTTTCCAGACATTGGGAACTTCACCGGGCTGCTGTGATTTTTCAAATATGATGGACAGTGGCTTAGAGCTTCATTTGCCAGCTCCAACAGGACCCACGGATGGATTTCATCAGGTCCCATGGACTTGTATTCATTCAGGTTCTTAAGATGGTCTCGAACCAGATCTTCTCCTGCAGTGGGCCCATGGTCTTCATTCTCACAGTCCCTGTGTCTGCCTTCCAAGACTTGGGTGGTGTGTTCAGAGCATTTGCCGGTAAAGACTGAGGCAAAGAAGTCATTAAGAACTTCAGCCTTCTCCAAATCCAGGGTAGCCAGTTCTCCTGATAGCTTCTGGAGAGGGCCCATGTTGTCCCTAGCCTGTCTTTTATTTACAATGTACCTATAGAATCCCTTCCTGTTTTCCTTAACATCCCTAGCCAAGTCTAATTCTAAGTGGGCCTTAGCCTTCCTAACCTGGTCCCTAGCTTCCCAAACAACATCCCTGTATTCTTCCTAGGCCTCCTGTCCTTGCTTCCACCTTTTATAAACCTCTCTTTTTCCTTCAAATTTTCCGGAGCAGCTCCTTATCCATCCAAGGGGCTCTCCTGGCCCTCCTGCAGCACTTCCTTCTAGTAGGGATGTATCACTCTTGAGCATGCAGCAAGTGATCCTTGAATATCAACCAAGAGTCTTGGGCCCCCCTGCCCTCTAGGGCTATATCCAACGGAACCTTACTGAGAAGATTCCTGAAGCTGCCAAAGTCTGCTCTTTTGAAGTCCAGGGCAGAGAGCTTGCTGCACACTCTTCTCACTGTCCTGAGGATCTCGAATTCAATCATCTCATGATTGCTGCAACCAGGGCTGCCCTGGAGCATCACATTTCCAACCAACCCTTCCCTGTTGGTGAACATGAGGTCAAGCATGGCACCTCTCCTTGTTGGCTCCTCTATTACTTGCAGAAGGAAGCTGTCTTCCACACAATCAAGGAACTTCCTGGATTTCTTGTGCCAGTCACTAATGCTAAAATAAGGCATATATTTATGAATAGCAGGGACTAGAGTCAGATGACAGTGCTCTGTGACACCACATGACAAAGCAACACACCACATACTCTGTCAGCAGGGCTGTAATTCTTCAGTAGCCCAAATTAAATGAAGAAATGTCCAAGTTCCTGCGAAACCAAAGAGAGAGGCATTGCTGGTGGCACTGCAGCAGGATGAGGCCTTACTTTCTCCCAGTGGTTGGTTTAGAGTACTGTTGTGCCATGTGTCCTTATCTCTGCCTGTATCAAGCAGGGAGTCCAATATTTACGTGTGGTAGAACACCTACAGGGAGGGCTACTGGCTTGTAAATCTGGGAGTTTATCTGCAAAGCTCTTTCATCCCTGAATGATATCAACAGAACTGACTGCAGTGCCACTCACTTAGGAAGAGTGATAAACCCTCTGCTATATCCTTATCACTAAAAGCATGGTTTGCAGGAAGCAAGGAAACTCAGAAGAACAAGGAGTAAGAGACAGGGAATGAGTTAAAAAATGTGTTGTCCAGCAAAAGGCTTATTTGTGTCAGATATCCTGTTTCTGTTAGGCAGGTTTGGCTGTGTTTGCAATTCTATTGCAGTCTTCAGAGTTCTCTGGATACAGTAGCAGAGCCAAACCTTGTCACCTTTGAATGACATAGTTCAGCTGTATGCTTGTAAGGTGAACAGTTCATTGCAGCTCTGATACAACATTCTGATGCTTTTGAGGCAAATATCTATAATTAATGTTCCACTAGAGACCTTAATGGAACACTTACCATCACACATTTTTCTGTTTTATAATGGCATCTCTTCATAACCCTAATAGCTTCTAAAAGCATAACAGTGGCAATGCTTGAAGAAAGCTAGTTAACAAAATAAAGCTCAGCCTCCTCCCTCCCATCTCCTACTCCCTCCCTCTCCCTAAAAGTGGATGCTTATATCTGTGATGAGTATCCTAGGGCAAAATAAACATTAGATAGTTGTTATTATAGAACACTAGGTAAAATAGTTCACAGGGAAGGAAAAAAAGAGGTGGATACCATGCCATGACAGTGTGTTCTCACATAAAGAACATGCACAGTGTGTTTTTATGTTGTCAGGTTTGTTTGCATCGTGAAGACATAATGCACTTAGGTGGATATGTCCTCAAAGAATAGGCAGGATCTCAAAAGCTTACTCATTGAACACACAGAAAGTATTAAACAGAAAACTTCTTTCTGACACTCTGTTCTTTTTAGAAAGCATTTAGTTGCTGTTGTTGTTTACGCCCCTCTCTGAAACTGTTCCCTCGACAATGGCTGTCCATTGTATCAAATGTAGGACAGAGCATTTTAGACCACTCATTATTAAAATTTTACCTTTAAACTGAAACTCCACTCAAATATCAGTAAGAATGATAGGGGCTTGTTATTCAGAAATGATCACTTTAGCCCAAGAAAACAAATGCCTTTAGGCTTCTTCTGTAGTTGGTGGTGAGGGGGACCCTGCTGCAGGGAGCAGATTTGCATACCTAAGTATAGGCTACTGCTTGGAATCACTTCCAAATAGGTCCTCTAGCAGGTGATTCAGGCTAGGAATTTAATTTTCACTTTTTAATGCATCCAGCACTAGATTCTACTTTTTTTCACCCAAGTATGTAAAACACATTGTTTAATCTTCATCCTAGCAACATGTTCTGAGAGAAACAGTTTCGCTGGAATTTCAGACCGTCCCTAGGCATTCAGTAGGAATATGAATTGGATGCTCAAAAAGTGATTTCCAACTCTCAGGTCTTGATATATTCCATCCTTTGCTGTGAACTCTGTTTCTTCCAAAAGGAAATGTGTATGCATATACAGAATGATTCTTCAGTGCATTCTGTGAGAGATTCTGCCTGGCATGAGGAGGTAAGGACTGTGAAATATGAACATATCTATTTCTTAGTTTGGACTCAAGGCATGAAAATAAGGTTTGCAGACAGGCTTCCCATGTCCTCTGCTTCCTCACTTTCTCTCTTATGCATCCAGTGACCAATAGGAATGATTTTGCCATTGGTAAAAATTGAAAAACATGGTTTTTATGTCAATGCACTTCTGCAAGGAATGATTTCATTTACGTACAATTAAACCAAAGTAACTAATGAAACTGTTCTTCATTGGCTAATCCTGTCAGACTTGATATATTATGTAAGCCACTTCTTAATATGGGCTAACACATCATTTCATCAAGCAATAAATGTGGCAGTAAAAAATATCCCAAATTAGTTACACTCACAGTGTTTCTCAAAACCAACAAATGAATAAGGTAAATTTTAATTCAGCAGTTAATGATGAAGTAGCACATAAAAGGGGTCACCCTGGTTAATACTGCACTCTACAAATCAAAGGAATGCATGAATAATAAGTTTTAATGCATGTTCTTGTAATTCTTCTTCACAAGTTTGTTTCTTTTTAAGAAATGCTATTTTTCATTCTTTTTATATAAATATGGAGTTTAAAATCCCATAAAATAAGCCTTGATTCCCACAGTTCTGCAATATTTGGGCATTGAAACAAGAAATTACCAGGGCCTTCAGCGCTAAGGTTTGTGTTTCTCATAACATATTGACTATGGACCAAAGTGGAATTATTGCAGTGCTGATATTGCATGTACTGAAAATAAAAGTATATTGCTTCAGAGTGATGTAGGCAACATACCTTATGCAATTTTGCTGGCCCAAAGATAGGAAGATCTGTATTTTAGTTCCATCTTTACACAACTGCATAATAGTATAAGCCATGCAAGTTTTTGCCTGAGGTATTCAGCCTCCAGCTATTAACTGAATATGCTTTCTCTGAAACATTGTATTTTATTTAGTGCCACGGTTGGTAGGTTATGTTCACTCATTTTTTTTAATGCATATGTCAATATAAATTCAAATATGTGTATTTTAATGAAGAATTTAAATGATGTGGTGTACTCAATGGTAAGGGAATGGCAAGCAATATTGGCTGTGACAGCTACATGCTGGTACTGCACTGCACATTCCCATTTTAAATAGTAGACAATGGCAAATCAACACCTACCTCCAAAAACTGGCATGTTAGTAACTACAGTGATTAGTAAGGGTTACAGTGACAGATGAATTAGGATTATTAGGATTATTTCAGACAAGAACTAGGGATACCAATAATGAATACTATCCCCAAGCTGGTGGGGAATCCATATAATGCATATAATATATGATAGTCTTGTTCCACAGTTTGTAAAGTTATTCCTGAAGGAAAAACAGGGGGGAAGTGATTTATGTTTGTGTGCTAAAATACAGGAGAATATGTTGGAATATTCTTGCTACATATTATTACAAATGCATTAACAAACAAAAAGTAGTACTTGTATAAAAATATCTGTTGATTCACACCATAATTATGTTAATCATAGGTTGCACCAGTGACATGCTGTGATGTTCCTGTCCAGGCTAGACTGTTCATTTTCCAGCACTTTAGCTGTACTAACACAACTCATTATGGGATCATGCTAATATGATCCAGGTTAACAATATAAAAAGACTGACAAAATCAATTGTTTTTGTAACTGAAGCTTTACCATGTAATAATTTTTCCTTGGAAAAAAAAAAAAAAATCATGTCTGAAATATTATATGCATTTACTGCCTTTTTTAGCTGTGGAGCTGTATAAAGTTTTTCCTTTGAAAAACAGCTGAGAGCAATTGCCGTCTTCATTAGGATCTTCTTTAAATGATAATTTTCCCATATAAAGATCCAGAGTGTGCATTGGACAGTGCTTTCCTGTACTGATGCCTTAGGAAAGAATTGTAGTCTCAATTCTAGTAAATAGCTGAAGTGAAAGCAGCAGTGAAGTACAGAAAGCAGCAGAGCTGACAAGTTGGGTGTAGCATTGCTTTGGTATCTCCCTTCTGACAAACAGATACCCAAACAAACAGCCCAATTTCCCCTAGATTTCTCTGTTTATGTAGGGGCTTATAACTTGTTGTTTAATCCTATGACATTTCTCTTATAAAAGCAGTGATCAAGTAAATAATATAAAATATAGATATCACTGTCTATCAAAGTGTTGAAATAAAGAATGATTGATTCAGAAAAGAAATTTCTGAATTATCTTTCCTTGTGTTATTCAGTTTTCTCTTTCATTTTCTACAACAGAAACTGAAATGCAATTTCCTTTAATATTAGTATTTCTGAGGCATCTCAGGAATGGTATCTTGAGTCTGGTAAACAGGTTGTCCTCTTGTTCCACTTGGTTTGACTTTTCTAATGGCTTCCTTGTTGACATTAACCACATACTTTAATTCACCAAATAGCAGCCTTTTTTTACAAACAGAAATATGAAATGGTTAAGAGATGTTCTAGATTCCTTAATTGGAAACGGATTTGACGTAAGCCCAGTCAATATCCATATTCTTCATGTCACCACGAAGTGGTGAATGTTTTTCAAAAGATCATGCAGAAGACTGATGACATTTGTCCTAAGTTTTCAGTACTAGCAGACAAGAAGAAAACAGCAAGATTGTAATGGAATTACAAAGTAGTACATGTTATCTTGTCAGACAAGGGCTTGTACTACAATCACAGTCAGCTGAGCAAGCTAAAAATATATGTTCTTGAACAAAGAAATTGAATGCCACTTCTTTCAACTGCATTTGTTGGAGTGCAATCCTGAATTATGATGCAAAGTGATTGATAAAGAGGCTTAATTTCCTGGAGGCAAGCTTACATTTTGCTTGGGAAATATCTTGGAATTAGAACTGAAATTGATGATGAAACATCCTCAAATAGAAATACTAAAGACGTTCTGGCTACCGAATCTGAAACATAGGGTCCAGTCTATCCAAAATTTTGTAATATTTAAATAATTCAGCAAATGAAAGGAGATTATACTTTGGGCTTGATTCAGTGGGGTAAGTATAGGCAACTTGTACCATTTGAGATGCATTAGGTTATCTGAGTCAGGTATAGGACCCGCATAAATCAGAAGGTGTATGGAAGAGCAAAGTTCTGGACTATCTGCAGAGGACAAATAATATAACAGGATACATCAGTAAAAGGAAAATAGTGCTACAGAATAATTTGCTAAGAAAATGAAGATCCTGATTTTTTGGTACACATAATTTAGAAAAACGAAAACATAGAGGCTGTCAAGGCAACTGAGCTTCTGAGGAAGAAAAAAGTTTCAAGGAAAGTGCAAATAGTGACAGATCCTAAGTGACCCAAATTCAGAAAAGGAAAACCATAATGACTCCTACTTTATATAGATGTTCTAGAGTACACAGTATTCAGTGTCTGAATAGCATCAAGAATATGAAATCTTTTTGGAGTCTCTAGTGAGTGAATCAGATTAAAGTCTTTTGTTGACAGACCAATTATATCCTTCATTTGATTCAAAAGCTGTTGAGGTGTATAAAGAAATACCTCAGTGATTTAAGCAAACAGAATGCAATTCTTTTTATGAAAATGTAAGAAATCTTAAAAATTATTTGGGAAATTTCTTTAGCTATTTGTCAGATACTGTAAATATAATTTCAATATTTTATTGCTGCAAGGCATGGATCTGAGTTATTAATGAATTATTTAGATTTTTTTCAGTAATCAATGAATTTAAACAGGATCAGACCCAGTATTGACCTCTAGCCTCCAAATAGATTTCTTTTCACTGACCACCACTCTCTGGGCCCAGCTGTTCAGCCAGTTTTAAAACCACCTCACTGTCTCCTCATCCAGTATATACATCAACAACTTGTCCATGAGAATCTTATGAGAGACAGTGGCAAAGGCCTTACTCAAGTCAAGACAGACAATATCCACTGATCTTCCCTCAACTACCAGGCCAGTTGTTTCATCAAAGAAGTTTGTTAAGTTGGTCAAGCATGACTCCACCTTGATAGGACTATGCCAGCTACTCATGGTATGATTTTCCTGTCTCTCATGTGCCTGGAAATGGTTTACAGGTTTAGCTGTTTCATCATCTTCCCAGGGATCAAGATGAAGCCTGTAGTTCCTTGTGTCCTCCTTCTTGAAGACAGAAGTTAACACTTGCTTTCCTCCAGACTTCAGGCACTTCTCCCAGTTGCCGTGCTCAATAACAGATTATCAAGAGTGGCCTTGCAGTGACATCTGCCAATTACTTCAGCACTCATGAGTGCATCTTATCACAGCCCATGAACTTACGTGTGTACAGTTCTTTTTGATCCTCTTCCACCAAGGGTACATTTTCCTTACTCCAGATTTTTCCCCTGGTAAAAAATAAACAAAAACAGACAAAAAAAAAAAACCAAACAAAAACAAATCAGCTGCAATCTGCAGCTTAGTTATCTGTACAAAATAAATATAGAGTACTTGCAAAATTTAACATTTTTATGCTTGTTGCAGTCTTAATAATTAAGTCAAATAGCTTATGAATAAATAAAATAAGATTAAATCCAATAGCATTCCATTGCTTTAGCAGGCAGGTAAGTAGCATAACATTCTACACTGCTGTAGAGTTTTGCTGTAAAATTGAAGAATTCCTTTATGTGCATCATTGCAGTACTGGAATACAATTTAGAACGCAATGTATAGGAAATGAGCTCGGGTGTTTGACCTCTTTGTGCTCCAGTTCCATTAGCTGGAGGAACGCTGGAACATCACTTTCCTGCACTATAGTTCAGTCATTACTGTTGAGATAGCACTCCCATGGTAGAATGTGTCTTCCTCAGCCTGCATAGGGAGTTCAAACCATGCAGAAAAAATATTGCTGTAGCCGTTGGAGGTAAACTGTGTCAGATTTTGCCCAAGGACAATATTTAAGTGCTTCAGTTCAGTTTCGATGCTACATTCAGTTTTGCCAGAGTTTAGCCCATACAATCTCAGTCCTGCTCTTAAATGTCCATTTGTCTACAGCAAAATAAGTGTTGTCATACAGCCCTCTGTACCTTCACTGATTATTGCGATATGCAATTAACTTGAATTGACAGCAATGCTGCAGTTCAAGGTTGTTTTTTTTTGTCAGCAGAAACTCTAGGTAGGTCCATGTTGTTGATTTCATTCTGACCAACATTTTTAATCACAGCTATAAAAGATAAAGCATGCAGTCCTACACAGTTATAAAATGTGTGGATTTAAGAAAGCTAGAGGAACCTGAAAGCATGTTGAAGAATAAGTTCACAGCTCTGAGTGATGTCAGTTGTTAGAAAATATAACGGTGATGATGAATTCAGAGTTCCAGACAAGAAATGGGTAAGTGAAAGCATGAGTCAGTATCCAAGTAGGTAAACTCTACTACAGACAAAAATATTGAAATATATAACAAGTGTAAATTGTCAATGTACTGCTGTTGCAAAAGGTGAGTCAGAACATTCTAATAAGGGAAATAAATGCAAAGATAGAGGAAATGATTCTTTTATTAAACTTTCCTCAGTATTAATGTGCCTGATCAAAGTACTCCATAAAGTTTTGCTGCCACATGTAGAGAAAGTTCTTTGTAAAGTAGAAATTTCTGAAGGAAGCAACAAGAACATGTCTGCCCATTCTCTACCAGGTCTATATATTTTGGCTTCTCCTAATAACTGATAAAAAAACATAGTGCACCAAAGTGTTGGGTATTTTTCCCTCAGTATCAATTTAAAAGAGCTTACATCTCCCTGCAGACTTTGCCTGCTTTATCTCTTTACTATCCTAGTAAAAAGATTATTATAATGGCAATTTTGACAATGCTTCCATTATTCTTTTACAAAACAAAGGGTAGTTGACTTAATCTGCCGAATGAATAGGTCATATATTAGGATTAACCTGCTAACAATGAAGTAAAAAAGACTACTCAGGTGATGGTCTGGTAAAACATCTTCGTTCTCACTATCAGCACATGTCAGAGTATGTCTGCATGTATGTCAGTATATAAACTGTTCTTAAAAATGTCTCCCTTTGTATATAGGATAAGATTGTATTTTACTGAAAGGAAATGCATAAAATATCTCTAAAAATTTTTTTCAGCCATGTATTTGTATGATTGGTTTTTCTGGTTTTGTGTTTTGTTTTGTTTTGTTTTGTTTTTTTCTAAGATTGTCCTTAAAAATTCTACCCCATTCTAATTCAATTCTGCAATAAGGACATATTAAAGTAACACTTTGGGTCAGTATCTGTAAGTTGATAAATGTTTAATTAAATTCTTTGGACAGTCAAAAAGTGGATTTTCTACTTTCAAATCTAACATATAGGCTGAGCTTTCTCTTACATATTAAACATAATGTGTAAGAGCATGTGTAAGGACCATGCACTGCTGTCATATTTATGGTCCAGTGACACCCTACCCGACATAGAATAATTTATTATGCAGAAATATCTGAATGGGAAATAAAAAAAAAAAAAAAAAAAAAAAAGCTTGCTTTCTTTAATTACTGAATTTATATAAATTATAATTAACATAATGGTTGGAATGAAATTACATTACCGTACAGTAATTTATTTTGTGTTTATGTACCGTGTCCAATTTGCTTGTGTTAACCCCTAACCTGCACGTTATGACTTGGCATTATGCATTTGTAATAACAGATGTTAATTTTATTCTTGCAATTACCTGAGTATGAGATTTAGGGTAATTACTTGTGCAACTTTATTAATAACATGCAGTTTCAAAATATTGTTGAAGGAAAAAATGTATCAATTTACAAACATTTCCTATACTAAATGTCTGTTTTCAGATTAATTTTAATTAACTGAAACCTGCTGTTTGAAATAACAGTGGAAACAAACTGAAATTAGAAGTAAACAGGAATTCCAGCAGAGTTATTTCATGCAAAGAATACTAGAAATATGGAATAAATTGCCAAGGGCACTGATGCAATCAGTATAAATAGATTAATGGGGGAGAACGGAGAAGTTGAAGCTTCTGTGACAATACAGAAGGGTGAGAAGGAAATAAATTTAGAGGACTTGCATGCTTGGGTCAAGCAACTTGACTTAGTTTAATAATTCCTTATTGATGTGTTTCCCTCACCAGTCCTATATGTAGATTCACAGGTTTACCATAAAAATCATTTGTTAACATAACAGAAACTCAGACAGGGTCAAATTCAAGGTCCAGAAGTTCAAGCTAGGGAAGAGATCTTTCATTCTGGTGCAGTAGTTGTTGGCTGATTGGCGATTTGTTTACTATATATGCTGACCTAGCATTCTCAGTGGCACGCTTTGGAGATTTTGAAAAGGAAATTCTTCAGTTACACAGCACAAAAAGGCTACCACAGGTCATGGCCATTAGTGGCCTACTAAGGTTTTTATTTGACACAACCTCATAGAGGAAAATATTTTTGCTGATGGTGTCAAAATATAACTTTTCATCCATCACATTAATTTAGAGATATTGCTTTTCAAAGGGAGTGGGCTAATAATTAAGAAAAAAAGAAGCTACCTTGCTAATTTAAAAAATATTTTGGGCTTGCCTGGAATCTCATGATATCATCTAAATATTTGTAGTAATTAAATATTGCTCTCAGAGGATGATTCATAGACTAATTGGAAAAGGCATCAGCTGAGTAGACCTGGAACAGATTATAGCATCTTCCCCAGTTTTTCAGTATAGAAGAGAAGAAGGCCATGGCTTGGGGAAAGGAGAGAAAAAGCTGCAACACTGCTTTCCAAGCATTCCTGAAAGGTTATCAGAAGGTTGAAAAAGTTGTGTGAAGAACTGTATTTTGGAAGGTTATTTGCATTTTAATGGAAATCGATTCAAGTAACAGTTTCCCCTGATACATTCAGTTTTACAGTGAAACAGCTCAAAAGATGTCTCTAGGTGCATGTATATATATATTTATATATTTTCGTATATTATATATATGTGTGTATATATATCATAGCTGGTTTTTGAAGACTTCAGGAGCTGAACTGAGTTGAAATATTTATTTAACTAAAAAAAATCCTCATTGGTCAAATAGGAAGTAATTTTATTCTATGTTTTTGAATCATGGAAAAAAAATTTGGATAACCTTTTTTTGTTTGTTTGCAACTAAGAAAATTTTGTAAAATCATCTTTTAAATTTTTAGAGAAAATTAACCTACTAGCATTTTTTCTGAGTTCCATCTCCAGCCCAAACTGAGCCACATCTTTGTTCTCTTGATATTTGGCTAAAAAATTAAGCATTTTTTTTCGTGTGAGTGATACCAAGAGTTGAACCTTAGAAGAAAAAGTCCTATTTTATCATCGTTATTCAAAACATCTGCAGCAGTTTTGGAATCCTAAGGACCATTTAAGTCAATGAGAATTATTTATGTGTTAGCATCTGATTTAACGTTGCCTATGAGAGGAAAGTGCTTACAGTTACATTAGCTGTAACTCTCCTCATATAGAAAAATATTTTAAAATAAATAAACGTGTATATGCTAAATTTTGTAGTTTGGTTTAGGTTGGGTTTGCTTTGTTTTGTTTTTAAAGTGATTTTAAAGATACAGGTCAAGTTATGGCATAAGCAGAATTTTGGAACATAATTTTTGGTTTACAAACCTGGGCTTACTCCTTTAGGCTACACACTCTCTTACCACGACTTAATGAGCCATTGCATGCAGATGACAGTTTAGTCAAAGTAGATTAGGCCTTTACTGTGTTAGATGTTTTGTCTCATAGGAAAATTTCAGTGCTTTATAACTCAGAGTAGATGATTGTAATACAAGTTGAGTGACATATATGCCTGTGTGACTTAAATTGCTTGAAAAGATGAGCTATTGATAGAGAGCTATTAAAAGTCACTTTAAACAGCAAAGATTGTCAAACTAGGGAGCTGTTTATTGCAAAGAGTAAAGAAAAAAATCCCTAATGATTGTACCATATCAAGAAAAATGATTCGGAACCAATATGAGGCTACAGCATTGTTTTCCATCTTGGGATTTCATTGCAAGGCTCACTTTTTTCAGCTCATTCTCACAAATCACTAACTCATGCGATCAAGAGCTTGTATGAGAATCTGCCTGTCACAGAGGCAGAAGAATGATTGGAAATGCAGATTAAATATGCTAAAACTGAAGAACTAGAAGGCAAGGGGCAAATATGTAAATTTTCTGTAAACTTTACGATTGTTACCCATTCTATGTGTTTCTAAAACATGTTTTTTTGAATGCCTGTGGCTGCCAGTATGCAGAGTTGTGTTTCAGTCCCTACTTTCATATTCCAGGTTTGTCAGTGAAAACAAAATATAACCTGCGCTTCTGAGTAGAAGGTCTCCCATTACCAATTACTTCTTTTCACAGTTTGGTTTTTAATTAAGAGGATCCTGTATATGGCCATATTTTTTTATTTGTCCATGGCACAACAGGGTGTGCCAGTTTGCTTCTTCTTCCTCCATCATTAGTTAAGTCTGAATTTGAGAAAGTGCACAGGCAGAAAATAGTCTTGAAGGAATACCATTGTTTGATAACTCGACCACTTGATAGGAAAATCAGAAATATATGTACTTCTGCATTTTAAATTTCTCTCTTTCCTGTCTATAATGGAGTCTTTGTCTATAATGGAGTCTTTAATTACGTGACTACACTGTGGTGGGTTTTTTTTTCAATTAATCTTTGCTTCATTCATCACTCTAGAGGGACCTCCTCAGACTAAGGCTTTATAGTTAAGAAAGCAATTGAAGTTTAGAAACATGAAGTAGAAGTGCAGCAGAAGCTCAGAAACGAAAGATAAAAAAAAAACAACCAAGCAATTTTTTTTGTTGAAGCCTGTGATTCTAACGTTGATCATATTTACAGTGCTGTAGAAATAACGAGCAGAGTTAGGAGATAGAACTCTACAGCAAAAATCTGCTATTTCTGAAAATCATAGCAAATTCTTTCAATTGGCAAAACCTAGCCACAGTTAGGACTAGATTTTTTCAGATTCTTGAAAGGATGTTTCTTTGCAAATAGAAGATTTAAGCCACTTTTTTAATCTCCCACCATCTGAATCATGTAACAAGACGGTCTTCTGATAAGTAATCCTGTTGACATTGTTTCTTTCTGAAAATTAAACTTCAAACTTAATTCATCAGGAATGTGATACCAGATTTGAAGACAAGGGTCAAATCCATTTGGAGAAAGATCGTGGTCTCTGAGCTTCTGCTTGTATTGTTTATATGAACCAAAACACAGTTTACAGGAGGGATTTTAAATGCCTTTCACACCATCTGCTCCTAAACAGCCCATGATATTTTAAGGATTTTGTAAATTTGATTTTAGTTTGGCCAAAAACTCTACATATTTTTCCTAATTTGTGGGTGACTTGCTTTCAGAATACCAGAAGGTTCATCCACACCCATTAATCTTTCCTCATGTTTGTAACTGCAAAATTGTCTGCAACTCCAAATTTTCTCTGAAGTATATTATCTATAACATTTCAAAGTACAGATATGCTTGTTTGCAAGGGACACTATGCTTTTTTTTCATATTCTCTATCAGCATGTCTGTGACTGGGACAAGTAAATACTTGCCCAAGACAGTAAAAAAAGAACTTTAACTTCCATATTTCATATTGTCAAGTGTGAGACAGAAACAACATCAAAGAGGTTGCAGAAAAGGGAAAAGCTAAATGTGTATACAGAGATAGTGGTTTCAGCCCAGCTGCTAACTCAGAACCACGCAGATGCTTGCTCACTCCCCTCCTTCTTCCTCCCCCGCTCCCTGTCTTGACCCAGGACGAGATCACAAGCCACGTGGTGCATTCTGCATCTAAAATATTTAGTTTCGCATATATTCCCCAGTGCCAGGGTATCTAAGCACAGGATGATCCATAGGTTTGCATGTTCCTCAAGATCTATGATCAGATCTCAGAAAACAGGAAATGCTAT
This sequence comes from Psilopsiagon aymara, assembly GCA_024733675.1. NCBI lineage: Eukaryota > Metazoa > Chordata > Aves > Psittaciformes > Psittacidae > Psilopsiagon > Psilopsiagon aymara. Next base: position 8,512 of record JANRGW010049736.1, on the reverse strand, counting down.
CAATAAAACATGAAGCAAAGTTAATTACAGGCTTCCTTTCAGAGTTACCCTGCAGCTTACAGCCCATTACAATGAATCATTCCTAACATGTAGGAGAGATTGACAGAGTTTTTATAAACTTTCCATTCTCCAAGTTTTCCCTGTGTAATAAGTGCCTGCTCTACACTAGGAAAGTGATTAAGTATCAATTTCATGTAGAATAAGGAATAAATGTTTAAAAGACTAATGAGGCATTTTACTGCTTAGAGTACTGTGACTAACCAATGAGTCAGATGAATGCCTCTGTCATTTTAATTAGTCACTGGATGAGCCTCTTTTTCCCTCAAACTCTAGAATTCTTTTAAGTAATTTTAAACTTTTCAGGAATGCACTTCCTGAGTGATGAGACCAGCAAATTATTTTTCAAATGTCCTGCTGTAATAAACATGTACATGTTTGTCTGAACTTCTCGGTGTCTCAAAGTCATTTTACCTTGTAAATTCCTTATATGTCTGTGTTTGTATGTCACTGTCACATCTAGAATGAAAATATTTACAAGCCAAATTTACCTATTTCTGGTATTTAGTGTCTTACAGATCTGATATTTTTTTCTGCTAATGCAGACTTTCTTTGGTCTAATGTAGTAGAAAGGGCTAGTTATCTTTCTTTTCATTTCCATAATCCATTGATTCAATGAGAAAGAATATTAACTCATTTTTTAACACACATTCTTGAAAATTGTCTTAATATAGCACATTAAATACATGGATGTATGTGCATCTTCTGATGGGTTTGGTAACCTCAGTTACTAAGTTTTCTAACAATTCACTGCTATATTGAGACCAGGTTGGTGAGCCTCTGTTCAAAGTGTTACTGTTTATGCAAGATCCTACAGGTAGATCTTGGAAAATCAGTGCTTGTTTCTTTGCTTTCTTTTCTTCCTATTATAACTTTGGTTTCACTTCACCAAAATGCTTTAGCCTATTATGAAACTAATGAACTGTGTTGTTTTGCCTGTGTTAAACTATGCTATTGGAATCAATTGTTATAATTTCAAGTACTTGACCAGTTCTGTCAAGTAGTATTGGTTTATTGTTCATAACACTAGCGCTTATAAATAAATTACTTAATATGTCTCAATAAATTTTACATCTTCTTGCATTTTTACCATTTGTGTTTCTTAAATGTACTTAAAAAAAAAAATTAAAAGGATGAATTTCAGAAAGGTAGTTGATGTAGTAGTGTAACACTGTCAGGCATCTTTATTGTGAACCTAGACAGTGCTCAAGTTTTGACTTTTTCTGGACTGGTGGTGTGTAGACTTAGAAGTGTGATTCAGCCTCCTGATAGAGGTTCGCACAGAGAGAAATGAGGGATGTTCTCCCCACTGTCAGTCATTCATTACCCACTGGATACTTAGTTGGTGTTATTAAACAAAGATAAGTCACTGCTTGTAATATAAAAGCTCAATAATCAGTACAGGGGGTTATGTTCCTTTTTGTGTTATACTGACATTGATGGAAGTCTGTTGCAGCTGCCAGCTCAAAACCCGTTATTCTTACTGAAATTATGCCTTTGGTTTTGGTATTTCTGAATAAATCTTCATTTTAAAAAGCTATCAATCATCATAAAGGCAAGTTCCCCCTACAGGCTATGGTGCTCTTGGAGATTTCATCTAGCCATAAGAATTCACGTTACCCATTGCTTTGATCTGTATCTCAGTGGCCTAAATTCTTTCCTCTTTAAGACAAGAGCAGAAGTGAAGATTTGGGAATAATATAGTGACACAATAGAGATTTCTCTTGGAAGTGCCTCTACCCCTGTAACTAACATAAACCAATATTGACTTCTAGAATAATTTAGAGAAATACTTCTAACCAAATTACTGTCTTCAACTTCTGATGTGACAGAACAATTCGGTATCTCTAAAGAGAAAATAAAGATTTATATTCTCTTCTCATATAAGTCCACATATATATGTATTTGCATTTCTATCCACCTGGATTTCAAGACACCACATCCTAGTCCCAAAAATATATAATATCTATCTTAAAGAAGCCCAGCCTCTGTGTAAAAATTTGTCTAAATAAGTGTTTTCAGTAACTTTAATAGCACATTTTTTTTAAAGAGATAACAAAAAAAAAAAAAAAAAAAGACGTTTATAGCTTGTAAGTAGAAAGATAAGTTTATATGTGTGGTATCCAATAAATTTAAGATTAGAAATGCTTATTTGACCGCCATGTTTGTTAGGAAAAAAAAAAAAGTCTATGCTTTTCTCTGCTGCATTGCATTTCAGAAGCCAGTTTGATTTAAAAGGGTAGTTTTCTGCTGCCTTTAGAAATAGGTGTTATGTAGCACAATAAGGGACATTGGAAAATAAAAATTAGATTTGTTTTAGAAGACTAGAAACTAGTTAGAACTCAAATAGTATTGCTTGCCACAAATTTTAGGAGGTTATATGTGAGACAATGTGGTATGCTAAAGGAAGTTAATACTTACTGGCCTGAAGGCCTTTATTTTTTATTACTAAGGAGTGCAAATAAACCTGCTTGTTAGGGCAGAAATTTAAAGGTCAGTCCTCAGATGTCATAAATCATAGATCTAGGAAGAAATAGATTAAGGAAGCCCAAAATACTGGGTCAGCATCAGCAACACAGCAGTGTTGCTTTAGTTCTGTAACAAAGAACTGCTTCCAGTTATTATTCTATTCCTCAGGGAGTAATTTAAGTCTAGTTCAGCTCTTAAGAAAAAAATTATAAAAGCTATAATTCTACAATTTTATTCACTTTTGGTTCTTACTGTTATGGATCCATATTAGTTTTAGTCCTTCCTCTGGTTAAACAGTGTGTTTCATTTCATTTTTGTCAAGAGATAAGTTGATGTTTCTTAATTTATTTTTAAATCAGTACCGGTTAACTTTATTTAATTGCATGCATAATTAATAAGCTCCTGTTTGTGCAACTTCATTATTATGGGATCATAGGACTGCATGATTTTTCAGAGGTCATTTAGCCTATGATCAACAGCAATCCATATTTCTGTCACTCCTAATATATATTTTCATATGTTTACAGTTTGGGAGATTGATATTTTCCAGAGAAATCTAATTCAGTACTCCACTACCTTTGCAAAAGATACATTTTCTGTAACATCAAACCTGAATCTTCCTCACTGTGATGCAGGAGTGTTATACCTTGATCTAGAAAACACATGTATTTAAGCATTGAATATATCATGAATATCATCTTGCAGTTGTCTCTTTTGCTGTAGTCTTCTGTACCTTGAGCTAAGTAAACGAAACCATTTGGTTGTTCTAGAGAAGGTTTGCTGATAGACCTCTTATAATTCCTTTTTTCCTCTTGCCTTGTTGCAACTGATAGGGACTTTCTTGAACTATGGTGTCCAGAATTACAGACAAGGCCGCAATTGTGACCTTACATGGGTTAGAAAAAACAATCTGTTTTATGGACTGTGAAGGAGACTAATTAAGCTCAGCTTTATTCTTGGGCTGATTCCATTTATCAGTGTTGCTGTATTTTCATTCTCTACAAAGATTACATTTTCCTTTCCAATTCTGTCTAAGAGACATACTTTGTATCTCCTCATTCCCACTGAGAAAGTTCTTATTTGCTAATGTTATTAATAAACTTCCCAGTGGTGACTAGTCACTGAACAACAACATGTAAAAGGCACAAATTGAAATGCAAGACGTTCTGTCTGAATATGAGAGTGACTGAATTTTGGAACAGGCTTTCCAGAGAGGCTGCGAAGTCTCCATCCTTGGAGGTAGCTAAAACCCAACTGGACACAGCCCCAAGCAACCTGTTTTAGATGAACCTGCTTTGAGCAACGGAGTTCATAGAATCATAGAATAGTTAGGGTTGGAAAGGACCTTAAGATCATCCAGTTCCAACCCCCCTGCCATGACCAGGGACACCTCACACTAAACCTTACTACCCAAGGCTCTGTCCAATTTGGCCTTGAACACTGCCAGGGATGGAGCATTCACAACTTCCCTGGGCAACCCATTCCGGTGCCTCACCACCTTTACATTAAAGAATTTCTTCCTCATATCCAATCTACACTTCCCCTGTTTAAGTTTGAACCTGTTACCCCTTGTCCTCTCAATACAGTCCCTAATGAAGAGTCCCTCCCCAGCATCCCTTTAGGCTCCCTTCAGGTACTGGAAGGCTGCTCTAAGGTCTCCATGCAGCCTTCTCTTCCCCAGGCTGAACAACCCCAACTTTCTCATCCTATCTTCATGCAGGAGGTGCTCCAGTTCCCTGATCATCCTCGTGGCTCTTCTCTGGACTTGTTCCAACAGTTCCATGTCCTTTTTATGTTGAGGACACCAGAACTGCACACAATACTCCAAGTGAGGTCTCACGAGAGCAGAGTAGAGGGGCAGGATTGCCTCCTTTAACCTGCTGGTCATGCTCCTTTTGATGCAGCTCAGGATACGATTGGATTTCTGGGCTGCAAGCGCACACTGCAGGCTCATATTCATTTTCTCATCGACCAACACCCGCAAGTCCTTCTCTACAGGGCTGCCTTAATCTCTTCTCTGCCCAACCTATAGCTGTGCCTGGGGTTTCTCTGACCCAGCTGTAGGACCTTGCACTTGGCATGGTTAAACTTCATAAAGAGTTGGAGTACAGAATCCTGAGGTCCCTTGCAATTATTCTGTGATTCTGTGGAAATAGTGTCAAAGTACAGGTTATACATACAGGACTGTCCTTAGCAGAATTAGAACAAGAAAAATCTCTGCCACTGAAACCTCTGAGACTTTTCAATCACAGAGAGAGTGTGAAGTCTTTGTTTTCCTTGCTTTTCTAAATCTAAGATTTACACATATCTAAGTATAAAGGTCAAAGTAAAAAGTAAATCTTTATGAAATATTTATTGTGTCAACCAGTGTACAACAATTATTAGGAGGTTCAAATACATTTAATTAAACAATATGTATTTTTTATGTATAGAAAGTTAAGTTTTAATTTTGAAACATACAGGCTTATCAGATACACTGCTGAATGAGGAAAAAAGGCATGTTAGTTCTTAATGCTTTAGCAAGCAGTAGATAGTTGTTCACCTTGCCAAGCATAAACCTTTTACTCACTTTTAAATAGGTGTTTGGAACATATTTTTGTCATTTGGAATATGACCCACATTTATTGTCCATCATTTTAAGTGACATCAAATGATCATTTCTAAAGAAAAAAGTAATCACTGACACACTAACTGCTCCCTTGATTGTGATTCTTCACATGAAAATGTACTTACATTCATTTTATGAAAGATCATTATACTCTTATTACAATACCCTGATAATGTGCTCTGTCCAGAACAAAGTCAAGATTATAGTTGTATGTGTGGTCTTGTGTGACTGTGAGTTGTTATAGTGAAGCTTAGAGGAAGTGAAGTGAGATATTATTTTCTTAATGCAGTCTTTTAAGATTTCCAGTCCTCAGAACTGGGAACTAACCGTTGCACTTCCTTTCCTACACCGATCATTTGGGATTTTCTGGTTTTAGTTTCAGAAGTAGTTATCCCATTTGGGTTGAAAACAGATAGAATAGAACGACATTTTCCACTGACCTTGAAAGATGAAGTTGTTTGATTTCTGAAGTAGTAGAAAGATTTGTCAAGTCTTGTTCTATAAACTGTATAATCATATGATTCATTTTTTATATGATGGAGAACTATATATTTGTTTACTGCCATTAGCGATCCTTTTATTAAAGGAAATAATAGAGCATTTTGGAATTCATTGTAGCTACCTCTGGGTGTTAGTGTTTTTATGTGACAGATCTACAGTTACATCCATACCTGATTTGAGTAGTAAAGTAGAAGCATACCTTTTGCAAATCTGAAATTATTTTAGAATTTGATTCCTATATGCTTAAGTCAATAATCCATGCTGTCTTCTAAGGTATTTCATCTGCCAGTGGAAAAAAGATATTCATTTTCACTTACCAGAGGTATTTCAAGGACTGCAAATTCTTCTGATTTTCCTGAAACAGATGTTTCAAAGTATGTTGAATTTCTCATCAAGATAATTCAGATCCAATCTAAGGAGAAAGCTCAGTTAAAGTAGCTTTTCTGCTGGTTGCATGAAAACTATATGATTAAAAGAATTATTTTTAAAAATGTTACATTTGTATTTTGTATCTTTCTGCCTTTGGCATTGGCTGCAGTATCGCATAAGGTGTTTTCTGTCTTCCTTTAGATGGATGCATACATTATGCCACAGAATATTAAATTGGATTACATTTTCTTTTGAAGAACTATCCACAATGGCAACAAATGAAAATGCACTGAAAGAAATGAAAAACTTCCCACTTTTAGGGATAACTTTTTAAAAGCAATAACTTGAGAAACTTACATTTCCTATTGATGGGCTGCTACTGAGCTGCTAGAAAACCCAATTCCTTAATTTTTTCTTTAGAGGACACACCAAATCCAAGGCTTATGCTGTGGTATAGTATCATTAATCAGATCAATGTACTGGAATTGTACTGCTATGGACACTGAATTCAGTTCAGCTAAATTAGTAACCAGGAACAAATTAATTATATCTAGCTGTTATTTAGCTTCCTATATATTTTAACTGCAACCAGTTTTGTTGGGTTGTATTTCTTTTTTCAAGAGCAATAGAGTATACATATGTTACTCTTAGATTAAACAATCTCTTTCTTAAATCAACTTTTGAACTGTTGGATGAAAACATTTTTTCTTATTGAAGTTCAACTTGCTTTTACAGAATTTTCAGGTTTTAGGAGCAATGCAGAGACAATTCTTCCAATGAAGGTAGGGTTGATAAATCAGTAGGTAATAACAATAGCTGAAGTTGGCAGTGGATATGATGATCAATCTTTATTTCATTGACATCTGCATAGGGTTTCCAGAGCCCACTTAAGATGACATGATTTACCTCCAGTCCAGTTCTTGTTTCATGGAAAGATGGAACTAGTTTGCAATTTCTGGATGATTTCCTTGTAACTGATCTCTACCTTCCCCTATTTTTTCCAAGTCAGAAAGTGATTTTGTGTGCCTATTTTGGCTGTGTGTATAGTAGATTTTGGCAAAAAAAAAAAGAATCTCTCTTTCTTCTCTTAATTGGAAATCAATTCTGCTTGTTTCAGCCTTTTGCTCTTCACTGTTTTCAATCCTCATCAAAAATTTTCATTTCTTTTCATTTCAAGGGATGTCAAGCCAGTTATCAGTAAGATATTCTGATTCATTTTTTTTAATCTTGTTGTGTAGTATACATAAATTCCTAATATACAGATTTTTTTTTTTCACTTACAACTGGATTCCCTGTTGATTAATTAATTTCCTTTCTTTCATCCATTTCATCCTGTTTTAATAAAATAAAATTGTTTTAAACAATTATATAGCTACAGTTCTTCACAGTTATTTATGCTTGACTGTGCAAGTTTCTTCCACATGTGTACATTTTCTTTTACTCTGGAGAAGTCTGTTTTTCATAATGTTGATGATTTTCAAGCCAAACAAATAATTGATGGTGGTTTCTTATTGGCTGGCACGATTAATTTGGGTGAACTGCCCACAAGTCAATATCCCTCTTTTGTATTGCAAGCATGCAGGTTGTTCTCTGGCTGTTGATATTCTCCTGCTCTCAGGGGTTTCAGTGCTCAGTATTTTCCAACTATTTGCCAATAATCAAGACAAAAAATACAGTACTTTGCAGAACATTAGCTTGTGTAGGTACATATCCAGACATATATGAAATGTAATGAAGAAAAATACTGAAGAGTATGATTCTCTGTTTGCATGTCCAACAGTACTAACTGAAGAGATTTTATTTTATTTTTTAATGTTAAACGGAGACATCAGGTAAAACAGCTGAGGTAAACAAAAATCACATACTCTGGAGTATATATATTTTAAATGTGTGAAATTATCCTCTGTCGTTTATCACAACACAACTGAGTTTTCTCTATCACAAGCCCAGGTAATTTCATTTCCTCACAGAGCTCACTGAGGAAGTATTATTAAAAATAAAGATTTGTTTTTTTTTCCTTAGAACATACAAGAAACAGTGTAGATTTACTTTTTAAAATCATTTTAGAGTTGTCATAGGTTCAGCAGTAGCAGTCATTTTTCTCCTTCTTGGTAGCTGGTGCAGTGCTGTGTTTTTGACTTGTGGCCTGGGAAC
>JANRGW010049733.1:11219-23761 GCA_024733675.1 Psilopsiagon aymara | reverse complement strand
TTTAGATTGGATATGAGGAAGAAGTTCTTTACTGTAAGGGTGGTGAGGTACTGGAATGGGTTGCCCAGGGAAGTTGTACATACTCCATCACTGGTGCTGTTCAAGGCCAGGTTGCACAGAGGCTTGGGTGGCATGGTTTAGTAGGAGGTGTCCCTGCCTGTGGAAGGGGTGGCTGAAAGTAGATGATCTTAAGGTCCTTTCCAACCCTAACTATTTTATGTTTCTATTCTATGATTTATAACCCCTTTCTATGATATGAAGAAATTCAACAGTGATAGCAAACAAATAGAAACTTTTTCTTACATTTGCTTCTACTTCCAAGATGAACTTGTGTGGAATCTTTTTCTGCATGCCGCAAAGGGGGCAAGGAGTTTTAAAGGTCAGGATAAGATAAATCACAAGAAGTGTGATATCTTTTTTTTCCTCAGTGAAACTACAGATGTTTCAGAAGCGTTTCACAAATATGTGAAACTAACAAGTTTGAAAAATAAGTCACTCCTCAGGCGGACAGTATTACTGAGTTACAATAATCTAATTGTCTAAAATTGAAAACCATTGTTTTGTCAGGATGAATGAGTGTTGAAAGAAAACTTCTGTATTTTCAGAGCTGAAAAAGAGTCATGGCTTCATACTGCAGCTAAGAGAAATGAAAATAGAAAAAAACATGCTCAGTGAAGCTCCAACACACTGAGTTTTCATCACACTGATAGCTTTAGAGCCTGTAAACAGACAAAAGAACACTCTCTCTGAGCACAAAACAGAACCTATTACATCTGGAAAAAAATGGGATATTTTTGAAATTGAATGTCAATTTTATGTAATTCAAAAAGCTATTATAAGGATTCATCTATGTGTGTACACAGCACATTCTCCCCAGAACTAAAACCTCTTGACAGATATTATTAGGTTGAATTCATTTCAAAAGGGCTTCTCTTAAATACAAAGTGGGTTAATAAAATATATATAAAAATCCCTCTACAAAAGACATGTAGTGATTATCATACAAGACAGAATTTTTCTTCAAAGCATTGTCATCTGTAATGAAAACAGCATAGGAAAAAGCCTTTTTTCTTTTTTTAGAAAAATCTGTCCTTTTTTGTGCCTTTTTTTTTTTTTTTTGAATATTGCTATTCTTTTTAGCATTTGAAGCGGCAAACTTTAACCCAAGTCTATACCTCATTTTAAGTTATAAAAACGAACTTTCTTTTTTCAGTCATATGCTATTTATTTTCTGTGGAAGTTGGCAATTTTAAAGTTATTGATTTAAATAGAAGCATTTAAAGGCAGTGCAATTTGCAGACATTTCCAGCAGCTGAGTTAGGACCTGGAAAGAACGTCAAAAGGTATAATGAAAATTCCAGTTTCTCTCACTTCTTATCATGTTGTCACATTCTGCATTCTAGGGGCAGACTGCAAATCATTTTGCAGCCTTTATGATACAGCTACTATTTTGTCAGGAAGTATAGTGCCATCATTTTAACAGCAGAGCTTTTATACTGTACTATATTAATTTTTTTAAAGTGAGGATTTACAAACATTTCTACCTGCATATTAGGCCAAGGTATAACTAACACACAGCTTCCAAACAAAAGCAGAAAAGACAGACTGAGCAAGGATTGCAACTACCTGTCGCATTCAAAGAATAAAAAATAGTCATCACTTCCATCTCGGAAAGTGCTGAGGCACTTTGTTTTCTGCTTTGTTTAGTTCAGCAGTAGTCAATGCCGTATAGAACTGAAACCTGGGAGAGGAGACTGTTTTAGGCTGGTGCTTATTCCTATTTAATGCAAGAAAGAAAAGCAAATAATGACCGAAGCTCAATCAAGTGTGCTCACGGTGGAACTTCTTAGCAGACCATTAATTTCATGATTAGTGAGCCCTTGCAAAAGCAGATAGTTCCATTCGCACTCAAAGATGTGTAGTCCGTATTGTCTGGCAGTTAACACAAACCCTAAGAAAAAGAGACTCCTCTTTCTGTACCGCTGTTTTTCATTGCAATGCATTTTGCCCAGGATAGGGAGTCTAAAATTAGTGTGCCAGACCTGCTGACTCTCACGCTACTCATACATTTTGAAGTTACTCAACCTCAGAAATTAAAGAGAAATATTTGTATTTGTATTTTTGCCACAGAATCAACCAAGAGACTCAGCACAAGGGTTAGCCCCATGGAACAAACAAAATACTGGAATCTACATTTGAGTTGCCCTCTTTTGACATGAGTGACCCTTTGCTTCCCCTGTGGGTTGCTTGGACTTCTGGGGTCATAACTTTAGTTCCATGTCTTTGGGATCATATATTTCTCTTATTTATTTATTTATTTATTTATTTTAATGTGTACAGCACTGCAAATTTGATCCTCGCTGGGAGAATGCGATCCACCTTTGAGGGCACAGAAAAGGGCGTTTCGGGAAAGCAGTGAAGGATAGTGAACCTCATAGGAGTATTTTACTCAATTGCCTATAAGGAAGCCAGTGACGGGGAAAACAGCCCATGCTCTCAGCCAGGCTAGCTAACTCACATTCAAAGGAGCTTTCCATGCAACTGCTTAGCCTACTGTTGCAGACAGGAGAAGCAAGCAAAGAAAACCCACAAAGAAAGAAACATGACTGACGGACTAACTAAAATTTAATGTGAAGAATGTTATTCAGTAAATACTTTTAAAGAATAAATTATTTTAGGTAAATAGTAACTCCTTTAACTGAAAATTCAGTCATTAGAAACACATAACATTATTTTTCACAAGCAAATCAACCAGTTTGAGTGTATATACCTAAACAAATGCAGGATCTAGTTTCACTGACTGGTTGACATTTATTTCTCATAGTTCTACTTAAAACTTGCTGTACAACCACTAGTGGCTGCTAAGAGCAAGATGACCTAAGTCATTCTTATGGAATATTGAATCTTCATGCATCTCAGTGAATCACAACAGAGTTTTGCTTGGTGAAAAGTAGGGGGAAAGCAAGCTCAAGGTTCAGTGATATATTAAGTCCTACTTAAATTAGCTTCCTAAAGTTATAGAAAGAGTGTCTGTCTCTGTTGGGGTGGTTCTGGAATTCTTTCCTCAGAGGGTCCCAGTATACATAAAACTGCCAATAATGCAGATCAGTTTTGTTCAGCAAAAAGAAAGTAGATGTAATGACTGGTAATTCCCATACTGGTCACAATTTATAGCGAAAAGCACCATGTATTTGCACCCTGATCTAAAAGTTATATGGGTCACTGTCTTGTGCCTGAATGAAATTGGTTATGCAAAATTCTGTGGAATACTATTTTTCTAATGGCTGACTACATCTGATAGATTCTTAATCCAAGCAGTAGATAGCATTATGGTGTTTCGAGACTAGGCCTGTAGCTTAGCAGCAACTGTGTGTTTGGGAGAGAAGAATGATTATTGTTTTATATAGAGCAAAATATATTTTTTTTCAATACATCTGAAGAAGGGAAAAAACACCCCAAAAAAGAATGAATGAAGGAGTTTATTACTTTAATTACTCTGCCCTTACCAGGCAGAGAAGAAATTAAAAGTGGCTCATTAATTCTCCCTAGGAAAATTGAAAAAGGTAATGATAGGTACTGTATCAAATGATTCCTCAGCAGACAAATTCCTGAAATTAGAAGAACCTCTGAATAACAGAAAATGCATAGCAATGCTTCTGTTCATATTTGAAAGAAAAGGGTTTTAAGAAAGAGGATGGGAAACCTTAGCAGGCTGGACTGGAAAACCGTGAGGTCATCCAACATAAGGTCTGCTTGAGCCTAAAACCAATTACTGGTTGACAGTATACGTGTAAATCCACTTTTGTATGATGAGAAGTTACTCTTCAGTGGGGCGAATGACCCTAATTCATACATTTAGTGTTCCTCATCAGTCCTTTCCTGTTCAGGATATTCACTGTAACTTTTGAAAGCATGTAAGGATTTGTTTTCCCTACGAATTTTTATTATTTCCTTAACCAGTAATTAAAACTAGAGGCCTGTGTGAAAACAATCGTAGATTCTGGGGAAACTAGTGAGTCTTGCTTCTTCACCTAAAATATGGAGACAAGCTTTTAAATTTGGTTAATAAGCCCAGCCCTTTTGCTTTCTACTATTTTTCTTTTGTGTGCACACACTGTTTACTAAGGCAACAAAGCAAAGGTAATCCTTGGGATTTGGATCATAAGTGTCTGTCTTAACTGAAAGACTGCTTGCAGTGTGTCATGCAGCTTTCCTCTCCTTACTTGGCAGAATAATTCAGTCCATGTTGGCTATTCCACTGCTGGATAAACTCCCTTCATTGACCTCTCTGCTCACCAGTCTCCACCCCCAGATCTGTAAACTAACCATATATGTACTGAATGGCTGATTCAAGCCCTCAGAGCAGGGGTGGAATGTCATTACCAACTCCTGAAAGCAGGTCATTAGCATGGTCTTACTGTAGGGGCAAATTGTTGAATATTTATGAAGCATAACTTGATCTGATTGTTCAGAAGCCCCAGTATCCAAGCCTCTACAAAACAGATAAGGTCCCCTGAAAACAAAATCTTCAGCTGTTTTCTTCTATAAAAAAGGCAACTATGCTTCAGTTCTTACAGCTATAAACAACATCAGAAATAGTTCAGGCAGACCACTGCATATAATGAAATCATAGGCCACAAAAATTTCTTATGTTTTTTATCCTGAGGGGAACAGCATAAACACAGTAATGCTTTGCAATTATGCAGTGCCTTTGAGCTGAAGAGCCCAAAATGTTTTACAAAGGTGGGTAAGAACTGTGCATTCGAAAGATGTATAAACAGCAGTGGGAGTCCATGTAGAGTTATGTGAAAAAAATGATTGTTTTCTCCATGATTCTCTGGCTGAAATGCAAAAAAAAAAAAAACCCAAACCAGAACCAAAAGGTCTATTTGGACCAACAGAAGGATAATCTTTTATTTTTTTGGTAAAGATGAAGGTCACACAAATTCATGTTTTCCATCTAAAACAAAACATTCTCTTATTTTGCATGTTGAACCCTTTTTCTAAAATACCTTTTATTTAAAATAAATTTTAAAACCAAATAAACCTTGTTCTACTTTTAGAAATATTGACATGACTAATTTCCACTTTTGCTGATTTTTATTTCATTTTAAGGTCTCTTTTGAATTTCATGCACATTCGTGAAATATTTCTGTTCCCCTTTCTAATTAGTGCATTTCTGTTCTGCTCTCCTCCCATGTATGCCATTAATACCTCTACATATTGAATTTGCACCAGTAACCAGTCCCACTGTGTAATGACTGATGAAACAATTCAATCTGAAAAGAGTGTCATGATACCTGAAATACACTTAATTGCACAGCAAGCCACACCAAGCTTGCAGGGGATGGATGGGGTTTCAAGGCAAGCAGTAACTAATTATTAAGAAGCTGTGAGTAATGCTGATAGTAAAGGCTATCCATACTGGGAATCATTCTTACAGTAAAATGAAGTATCTGAAATAATCTTTGCAAATCTCACGGAAGTTTGATGCGATTAAATTAAACCGGGTATGAGGTCAAAAAAAAAAAAAAAAAAAAAGAAATATTTGACTAAATGGTGTTTCATTAGCATGCTGAATTTTCCAGGGCTTTTTTTTACACCAGCTGTGGAGTAGATGGGAAATTGTAGGAAAAAAAAAAAAGAAAAAGAAAAGAAAAAGAAAAGAAAAAGAAAAAGAAAAACAAAAGGAAAAGGCAAAAGGAAAAAAAGAAAAGGAAAAAGAAACAGAAAAAGAAAAAAGGAAAAGAAAAAGAAAAAGGGAGAATAAACTTCGGTTCTTCAGTTTCCGAGAAAGCATTGCTGTTGGCCTAGAAAAGCTTCAGGCACCTAAGTATGACTGTTACTCCCCCGTTGTACTCTAGGAGTTCAGCATGTGCCCAGCTGAAGCTGTGGCTCTCTTCACTTATAGAAACTGTAATGGCCGAGGCTCTGGATATGAGTATGGCATCTACATTTGTGAGCTAAGATTCTTAATTTTGGCTAAGTCTGTCCCAACTCTAAATAAACTGACATTCACTAAGATATTGCTTCTGATAGCTTATGCTCAAGCATGATATCTGAACATACAGTGTTGTCCTCGAGATATCCTCTCCAGACTTAAGCTTTGGAACAATTAAAGACATTACTACTAGGGAACCAGTCACAGCTTTTAGATGAGGCCTAATACTTGCCATACGATGCGAGGAGTTTGTTCTGAACAGAAATTATAGCTAAGGACTTGGAAATAGTGAGCGCTAAATACAGAAAAGACGGCAAAGAATGAATACAGAAAAGAGGGCAAAGAATGAATAAAGAAAGACCCTTAATGAAGCAGTCATCTGAAGTAGGGAAAGTTTTCTACTTTGGTTGTTAGTAATATGTGGACTAACCCATGTGCAAATGTAACTGTACGCAGAGATACACTGTATTTGTACCCTGTTTGTATTTTCAGGTGCATGCAGACACCTCTTCAAAAAACTTTCTCCAAACTGAACACCTTTTAGTGCCCAGGGAGGAAACCGCAGAAAGTACAGGCCTGTGATATAAGAAATCAACTTCCCAGACATTCTTGCAAAAAAATTTCTTGCCACCCAAATGTCATGAAGTCAAGGCAAGTCCAACGACTATGAACACAGTCACTGACTGCTATAAGCTATTTTTATTTCTTCAGAATCTGATAATGTAAAGACAAATTTTGCGCAGTATTTCTTATTTCCCTTATATACTCACATCTAAAAATGAAAAGACAGAGAAAAATTATTTTATTTTACTACTAAGAATCTCTATATTATTTAGGTCAAAGGTATTGTGCAGATTAATTTTCTCATTATGAAGTTTTGATAAGAGAAATCTGACTTCTCTTTTTCCCCGGACTGGTTGGTAAGTCCTTTCTGAGAATTCATCTATATAAACTAGATGGAAGAATTTATTATTTGTGACTATATATATAAATATGAAAGATGAGAATACGTTTCATTACTAAGATTTGTGTTTCAAAGAGCAAATCTATTCAGGATGCACTGCTTCACTATTCTTTTTTTGCAGGAAAGTATAATGTGTTTGCCATTAAATAAGCTCAGAAGATCCCTCCTTTTTTTTATTTCTTTGTTTTATATTTCCCACAGCCATAAAAGACCACAAAAAATATTCCTGTAAAAATGAATAACTCAGTATCACAGAAATTATCTTAGTTAATTTGAACACAGAACAGTTGTCAAGCATATTATTAATTTTTAATGTGAAATATTGTCTCGTTTTCTCTTTTCTACAAGAAGAAAAAGAGTGGATGTTTTATTTAAAAAAATAAAGAGGAATTTCCAGTGACAGTTTGTATTGACCTCCATGGAACCAAATTTTTTTTGTAATCCAGGAGTAAAAATGTAGTTATTTATCTAAGAAGTTAAGAGTCTTTCCACTGAACTAATACTGTTCAGTGAATTATAGTGTAGGATAAATACTGCAAAATATCCCAAGTATATTGTTGCATTTTAAAAAAAGTACCATAGCTGTGATCACATTCTTTTTATATCCTGTTTCCAAAAATACTTCAGCAACAGTGTTTTCTGTCAGGAACATTTCTAAAAATAGCCAAATGTTAGCATGATTATTAACAGAATGTGTGTGGAAAGAAAATGTTAATTTCATTTTGCAAGCTTCTGTATATAAAATATATTTCTTGGACTCAATTAAGTACTCAGGCAGATGCTTAAGTCTTGTTATTTTCAAAATGTATGCTAAAATATTCTCTTCTGGAGTTGAGAAATAGCTTGAAAGCATGATATTACTTTGACATTTCATAAGCTTATTAAAAAGATTAATTCCATATCTGCAGATAAAACCACAATACAGACAATACTATAGTGGACGGGATAAAACATGAAAGCTGAGCACCATATGAACTTTTTGTCTTCCATTCAAAATTAATTTAATTCTGAAGGTCTAAGTCTCGTAATGGACTTGGAAACAAGCCACAAACTGCAATTTTTTAACAATAGAAATTACTCAGTAGTTAAATTTAAAACCCACTATTTTGTATATGTTCAGAATGTGTGAGCAGGCAAAAAAGAAATCATTTCAGTCATTTATGATAATCTTATTCCTACTTAATTCTTGGAAAATTATCCACTTAAAAGGAATAGAGGCTGGTTGTTTTTTTGGTTTGGTTTTTTTTTTGTTATCCATTAATTGGTATTGGTATTTTTTTCTGTATTTTGGTTTGCAGATTAAACATGCTACAGTTTTTAAAAGTAATGTGGCATTAACTCCAAGGTTTTATTTGTTAGTCACGAGTCAAATTTCTGTTTTAGGGCAACTACTGTCTTGCTTAAATTCCTGATTAGCCACATTCTTTTTTTTTTTTTTTTTGATACTTCTGGAATTTTTATTACTGTGAGTTTTTCCTACTTTAAAAAATAATGACTCTGTTTGAAGGTCTATTCCGGTAATAGCCAGTGGTGACCAGGGCCAACCCAGGCCAAGGCTGCAAGTACATAATATAACTTGTTTAGGGCCTTGTCAGTACCTGCTCAAGTCAACCAGTACCTGTTGCAGTCAACAGAAAATTTTCAAATAGACTTTGTCTATATCCCTGAGAAAGGTGAATCTCTATACTTCCATGAATCATGACTGCATGAAGGACTGAAATTATTGGTGGGAGAGTTCCTTATTCTCTGAAGTCACCACATTCTTTAGCTGAGACTCACTTCCCTGATGAGTTCACTACTTTTCTTGGTAGTTCATTCAATTTTTATCACAAACAAACAGTATGAAAAACTATTTTCTAAAGGTTATAGAAGTGGCTAAAATATATCATTAATGTACAGTCTGTATTTGTGTCAGGATTCCATCATTTCTTATATTCAAGAGAAAAAAAACGAACATTAACTACTGCAGTGTGACAGAAATGATCACCCCCTCAGAGCTACTAAGTTCAGGAATTTCTATGCTTTTGTTATGTTTAGCCATGGGTACCACGCAAACTTTTCTCTATTGTTTCTTTTTCTTCCTTTTTTTCTTTTTCTAATTTTTCTTTTTTCTTTTCTTCTTCTTCCTCTTTTTTTTCCTTCTTTTTCTTTTTTCATTTTTTTCTTTTTCTTCTTTTTTTTTTCGTTTTCTTTTTCTTTTTCATTTTCTTTTTCTTCTTATTTTATCTTCTTTTTCTATCTTCTTTTTCTTCTTTTTTTTTTCTTCTCTTTTTTCTTTTTCTTCTCTTTCTTCTTTTTCTTCTCTTTTTTCTTTTTCTTCTCTTTTTTCTTTTTCTTTTTCTTTTTCTTTTTCTTTTGCTTTTACTTTTTCTTTTTCTTCTTTTATTTTCTTCTTTTTTCTTTTTCTTCTCTTTTTTCTTTTTTCTTTTTCTTTTTCTTTTTCTTTTTCTTTTTCTTTTTCTTTTTCCTTTTCTTTTGCTTTTGCTTTTACTTTTTCTTTTTCTTCTTTTATTTTCTTCTTTTTTCTTTTTCTTCTCTTTTTTCTTTTTCTTCTCTTTTTTCTTTTTTCTTTTTCTTTTTCTTTTTTTTTCCTTTTTCTTTTTCTTTTTCTTTTTCTTTTTCTTTTTCTTTTTCTTTTTCTTTTTCTCTTTCTTTTTCTTTTTCTTTTTCTTTTTTCTTTTTCTTTTTCTTTTTCTTTTTCTTTTTTTTTCCTTTTTCTTTTTCTTTTTCTTTTTCTTTTTCTTTTTCTTTTTCTTTTTCTTTTTCTCTTTCTTTTTCTTTTTCTTTTTCTTTTTCTTTTTCTCTTTCTTTTTCTTTTTCTTTTTCTTTTTCTTTTTCTTTTTCTTTTTCTTTTTTTTTCTTTCTTTTTTCTTTCTTTTTCTTTTTCTTTTTATTATATTCCTTCCTTCCTTCCATCCTTTCTTCATTCCTCTCTCCCTCCCTTTCTCCCTCTTTCTTCTTCTTTATTTAAAAAAAAGTGTAGATAACTTTTTTCTTGTAATTTTTTTGTGGAACAGTTACAATTATTGCTTGCTATAATTATCTTTTTTTTGTAGTGTTAGACATAATGTTGCTTCTGTAAAAACAATTGGTTCTGCAGACCTGAAAGCTGAAGAACTTTTAAAATAACCAATGATAAATCTTCAGTATTTAGTTAAGCATCAAAGTACAGAAAACAGAGGACAGACTTTTTAAAGCAAAGCAAGTATACAAACTATGGCCCTTGGGATATTTTCCCATGATATGCTTGTACTGGTATTTTCAAGTTGAAATTCGAAAGCTGAGAATGTCTTTTCATGTTTCCTGCTACTCAGAGTAGAATAAAAACTTCCCATGTAAGCATTCTCAGTAAACAAAAATATCTATAACTCTATAGTTCCTGCCACATTCTAGAGTTCCACACTGTTATGTTTTTTCAGACCTCATTTTTATGTTATATATTCTGAACAGTCCTAAATGGTTTCAGCCATCATATAATTTAACACTGAGTCATTCTACATTCCTACAAGAAACCTTCTCTTATGCATGATTATATATTGTGAAAATGGATAGGCTAATTTTGCAACATGAATTTTCTGTGGTAGCTGTTCTGCTACTATTTTAGTCTGGTTTTAATGATATACTCACTATAATAGCTGTCTTATATGCAATTACACTTTTGAAAAGTGACTAACTTTGGTTACAATTATATACATCAACCCAGACTCTCTCCTGTGGATGAGTGTGCATCCACATTTTTGTGTGTTTCTAGACCTAAACAAAGATGTTTGAAAGAATGTGCCATGGTACAGGTATCATCATGTAGAGATGAAAATGAGAAGGCTCTGACAGTCTTTCACCTTTGCTCACTTGTTTAGTTTTCTAAGCCAATTTGCAGCCTAACACAATGGAGCTTCTTTGGATGTATCTAATACAGGTTGTGGGTCCAGGATGTTCATTTGCCCCACGGTAGCCGAGAGTCTGCTTTTATTTCTGCAAATCTGAACAAAACAAAACAAAAGGTTATGCTCAAAGCCATGTATGGCACTGAGCTTAAAAAGAACATTCAGCTTAAACGTCTGACTTGGTTTTGCTTTGTATCTCTCAACTCCGAGTCGAAAGAACAGACATTTGGTATCCTTCTTTTGCTTGCTCGGCAAAATAGGTTGCTAAAGTAACAGCAAGTGACAAATACTAAAACAATCATGTAAACTGAAAGAGAAAAGACATATTAATGCACCTAGAAGATGCTGCACAAAACCCCACTTAAGGAAGCAGTGATAAGAATAAGGGTTCTTAAAGAACAGCGTCCCTTATTCTCAAATTTGCCAGTAGGTTAACACAAAAGTTGCTACAAATTAAGAAGCAATAATTGAAAGAAAAAGAAGATATCAGGCGGGCAAGAGAAGCACAGAAATCTTCTGCTTGTAACTTCTTTTCTTTCTACAAAGGAACAGCTTTGGATCATCCCAATGAGGAGGATGATAGAGATAAACTCTCTGGTGGTAAGCATCTGGGGTGGGAGGGAAGATCATAGGATGTTGTGGGATTCTCTTTGTTTCTTTCTTTGACTGTGTATGCCTCTGCCGTTTTTTTGAAGCTTTTCCAAACCCCAAGGCTTCTGAGGTTCTTGCATCACTCAATTTATTTTTTTTTTTTTTAATATAGCAATGTCAGAGCAATGTGTATCTGTGTTAACACTGGAGAGTACCAGTGTTGGGCCCCTAATTAGATTCATATTCATATTGAAATTTTAAGAAGTCCCAAGCACAAATGAGTTACCTTAATGATTACTTCCCTCCTGATGGGAAAAGATAGCAGTTGTTCTATGTACTAGTCCTGAGCCAAGAATATCCACAGATTCATGTTCGATTGAAGCTCAAATACATTGTGACATAATGAACTTGATTCATGTCTTGAACATACCACAGGTCCCCCTCTAAGTTTCAGATTCTGTCTTGGAATATCCTTGGAAATTTACTATATATGTAGTGCTGTTGTCTAAAACCAAGTTATAGTCTTCAAATCAGAGTCTTTAGTACCAAAAGATGTTGTACATTACTGGAGAATGACCGAGTAAATGTTGGAGTACTGCCATGTAAGTTGAGAGAAACATGTTAATAGAGACAGTTTGCTACAGGGAGTAGTTTAGGGGGTGGGAGGAAAGAGTTTAGGGCACAAGGGAACAAAACCAAACATATTTTGTATTTATTCAGCACTCTGTAGGCCCTTCTCCAATGGACTTACCTTTAATGTAGAACATTTAAGTTTTCTGTAGACAAAAAAGAGCTCCGTAAATACTCTATTTTCAAGGTCTCTGCTCATCCCACTCATTATATATTCTTTGATCAACGGGAAACTGAGGTAAAAGGCAATGCTTTAGGGCCTGATCCAGAAAGCTAGATAATTTTATTTACATGAATAGAAATAGGCAAATGTAAGTTAGTGGGCAGGGGCTGTACATGGACATATTTGAAAGGTAAGTTAGGAAGTGTTAACTTGTCTGTGTGTGAAGGCAGTTCAGACAACTGTTTTTGCTAATAAGGAGTGGAAACGGTGAAATAATAAACTATCAGTATAGATGGGTGTCATGGGTTCAGCAGTAGCAGTCATTTTTCTCCTTCTTAGTAGTTGGTGCAGCACTGTGTTTTTGACTTG
>JANRGW010049733.1:0-11119 GCA_024733675.1 Psilopsiagon aymara | reverse complement strand
TTTGGTCTGGCCAAGGACTTTCAGAGCCTCATGCTCTGCCAGGGAGGAGGGGGAGCCGGGAGGAAGCAGAGACAGGGAAAGGAATCTTGCATTTAATGTCTGATTTATAGGCAATTGATACAGAAATTTTTTAAAAATTGTGTTGAAGAGCATTATTTTCTTCTAGTATCTTTAATACTTTTATTGATTTCTATCCAGGACACAGGATTTGAAATTAAAATCCAAAATCCAGTGATTTTTTTACTTTTGTAACAAATCAGGTCATTCTCAGCCAGTTAGTCTGACTACCTGTCTTATAAACTACCAGTTGCTGAAAAATGTGAGGGTTTTACCCACTAGGACTTAAAAGGGGCTTTGATTTCTCAAAAAGCCTAGATAAGTGTGAAATTTTTAAATATGTTAGAGTATTTCTCTGATTCATTTTTTTATTAAGATGTGCATGTTTAATATCTATAATCTGCATAAAGTTTAAATAAAGGTTGATCAAATAAATATAAACCTAGTTTAGAATGTCTCAGCAACTGTGAAAAAAACACGGCAAAATCTTGCGAGGTGTTACTGAAACAAAATTTTGTACCAACATTTCACTTGCATAGACAGTTATGTTCATAAAGGCTGTTTTTACTAGGATTGTGATGAACAAAATTTCGCAAGGTTAATCCAGTTCAGTGGTCATTGTTAAAGTCAAATATTCGAGTTCAGCTTAGGACCCCATTTCCATGCCCTGTGCTTTTTTTAGTGCCAAATCAGCAGAACATTGCTCGATCCCAGCTGTTCTCAATTTCCATTTTCTTCTTGCTTACCTGCATTTCCAATGACTCCACCATATGCCAGGAGGTGCTCTTCTAACTTTAGAAGTTGGTTTCACTGTCTGAAGACTTTAACTGACTTGTTTGTGTCTGGAGTAGCATAGGTAAGATCAAGTGCTTCAACATCTTCAGGGTAAAACAGTTTTCAATATCAGTACCTGCAAGTCATTCAAAGATATAACTCTACACATTTTTTCACCCTGTCACTGCCTGTTACATTCTTAGTGTAAATGTAATCACTGGTCATTTGCCACGCACAGTAACTTGATTGACTAAATATCAAAGTGAACTTTCAAGATTTTATGCTATATGCAATGAAACTATAAACTGTATAAATTCAATGGTATTATGCATGCCTGAAAATTAATATGATTTGCAAGTGCACGGGTCATAATGGGTGATAGAAAATATCAAAAGATTAATAAAATCTTTTAAATGAACTGCAAGATAAAATATAGACACTCCAATATTTACCATGCCTGCTTGTTGGCAGCTTTTTTTTTTTTTTTCTGCTGTTTTTATACTTACAGTCCTCTCTGTCAATTACACAAATTTTTATAATTTTGCATCCTTATTTGTAATTTGGCTGAATTTGTCATCAGATACAAAATATAAATAGACCCTACCTTGACATTTTGGTTTGGAAATACTCAATCATGGCAAAAAATGTATTTATTTGCTTTTCACTTCATCATTATAGTAAATGCGTATCTGTATGGGTCACCAAAATGTCTTAATTTTTTTTATTTCTCTGATAGGCAACATTTTTCCAAATATAATTTCTAACGAAAGCATGTATATATTGAACCATTTTAAATTTTTTTTGTGATTTTTTTTTTTATTTAATATTACTATTGACATTCTTTTGCTGAAAAGTGACCAAAGTCCTTTGGCCAGGACCTTTACCAAAATCCTAGTGGAGCTTAGAATGAGGAACGTTTTGCCAAGTGGACGTATATAAGTTTCAGGATTCCAAAGCCATATTTTATCTTGGCAGCTGCCCTGATTAGTTTCACTGAAAAATGCTTTTGGTTATGTGAGAAAGAAATATGTGACTCTTTGGTCTTTTTTTTTTTGTTTTATTTTTTTTTTTTTACCCCCCCCCCCCCCCGGATTTTTCTCTTTTCTTTTCCATGCTGTTAGGTTTGGGAGTTGCTGGGGCACTAAAACAAACTGCTTTTTGATATTTCTAGATTTTTAGGGGTACTATACACAAAGAGGGGAAGGTAGATTCAGCTACCAAAAGCGGCTTTTTGTTCTAATAGATACTTTGATTTGCCTAAATCTGTAACCTACAGGGGAATACCATTCAGTGGGTTGTCAGAGTTCACATGATTCTGTATGTAATTACCTTGGTATTATAATTGCCCTCTCTAACTGCCTATGCTGGAAATGATGTAAGTTTCTTACCGGGGGGATGTTTTTATATTATTGCATTATTCATGTTTAAAGCAAGTTGGTGAGGAGTATAATTGGAAAGAGAGAAAATAAGGAATTTAGATGAAAGACCTTTATAGTAAAAGAATTTGGGTTTGGTAGGCCTTTTTTTTTTTTTTTTAAATGCCAGAGTTTTTGTGAGGAACAGAAGCACATTCCCTATCCTACAGAATAATTACTTCTGCTTAAGAAAAAAAAAAAATTAAATTCAATAATTAGGAGGATTTGGAAAAAACTCTTCACCTTTTCTGAGTGGACACTTCCTGAATATAACGTGTTTTGAAACAAAATGTATCATTGTGACAGCCTTCAAACTTTTGCACTGCATCGCAAAATAGCAACAATTTAGGGAATGTGATTGTAGTGCTAATCACGTGGTATTTTAAATGTGGTTTCAATATGCTTGTGGGTTGGTTTCTGCTGCATTTCTGGAGAAGAGGAATCTGCTTCTTCAATTTTCAGAGGAAAAGTCATAAAATCTGTAAGACTGGAAATCTAGCAAGTTCTACACATGCAGTAGCATAGCTTCCTGTTTTAATGACTTTCAAATAAGTGTAAAATTTAAATTAACAGTTATTCTGACTTTTCATCACCTATTCTATTAAAGTTTTCATAGTGAATAGAAAAAAAAAGACATATGATCAACAAATATTTCACTAGGCAATAATGAGCTGTTGTGCAACAAATTAATACGTTGTTTTTCATGTGAAACATTACCGTGTTGTATTTTCTCCTGTAGTGCCATAAATCATTTGTACCACATACAACTTTTGCCAGCCACACAATTCTAAAATACATTATTCAAATTCTGAAATAAATTGACCGTTTACATCTATTTAAAAACATTTAAACACTGAATCCTGGGAGTTTAAGGGGATTTTTAATTCCGGTTTACCACCTTTCTACATAAATAGAAGCAGCAATCCATTCTCAAAAAAAAAAAAAAAAGAGGATACGTTACTCTAACCACAAAAAGACACCGATGTATTTAATGTTGATTAAAGGTGGAACACTCTTTTTGAACAAGGAAATCAAGAATTGAGAGGAAAAGGGAAAACACATTTCCTTTACAAATTAGTGGTCATATTTTAAGTGCTATATAATCTTTGTAATAATGATATTCCTCTCATTTCTACATCAAATATTTATACTAAAATAAAACTGGTCATATGATTTCCCCTATTTTCTGCATGTCCACAAAAAGGTCTCAATTATCTTTCCTAATATAAACCTTTCTTACAAAAGTTTCTTTTATGACATGACTTAACTTGATTGTGAGCAGCTGCTAGGAGTATCTTATACTGAGTACTTGATCTGTAATTAGGGCTGGTCAGTTATTCTTGGGCACGTACAACACAATCACAACCTCTCTGAATCTCTCAAGAAAAGGTAGTAGTATAGTTGAAAAAAAAAAAAAGGAATTTTATAATAGTTTTAATGCTTTGAGACTTGGCTACACTGGCTTAGCCCACAGCATAATTCCTGAATATAATAAGCTACTGACAGATTTAATGACTGAATGAAGATTTTAGATTAAGTTGTATTTTATCATATTCATGTGTGTAATTGTGTGAGCATGCAGAGCCCCGGTTGCAAGGAAGAGCTGAAAACCATGGCTGAGTCATTGAATGCCTTTGCATCAGGTCTCTGGCAAGGGATTTTGAAAAGAGCAGTGTCCTATTCTACACAAGGTTATCAAATGAATTGGTTTTATTTCTCTCATTCTTTCCCATTTGTATTGCCTCTTGCATTTTATAAAGTTATTAGCAGTGCTGTTCCAAATTATTCAGGAGTCTGAAAACTCTTCTAATTCAAAATGGAAAATGATTTCTGTCTAAATAAGGATAAGAAAATTCAACAGCCTTTTTTTTTGTTTGTTTTTTTTTTTAAAGTACCAGCTTTAGCTTGTGCAGCAGCCTTTGTAAACTGTTTCCATAGCTGAATCTTGCAGATTGAGAACAGTGACCACCATCTGCACTGTTGACATAAAACAACAATATGCTTCTGCTTGGTCTGAACTGCAAAATATATGCTCACATTCTTGCCAACAGATATGATCTTTGGGGGAAAACTTGTCTTTGGTTTTACCTGTGAACATATAATAACACTGATGTGAATACTTGAAACATAAACTCAAGCCCAGCTACTTTTTGGACCAAGAGGGTGGAGCTCTTGGTATCTGTTTCTTGTGAATGATTGCATTCACTCTGTACGTAAAGTAAATACGAATAGCGTCTGAGCTGCTTTGATTTATGCCTGGTAGCCTCAGTTTGCAATAGATAATATACCACTAAAAAATTCCAGGAGAAAAACAACTCTAGGTGTTTGTTTTTTTCTTTTTTTTTTTTTTCCCCAGCCTGTAATGTATTGCATATTGGCAGTGTAGTTTGGTAGAGACATTGGAAGAAATTACACTTGGTTCACTGATGCTATTTTTTTGTCCTTTATGCACTGCTTAAGAAGTATAAAAGAATAAAACATAGATGAAAATCTAACCTTATCTGTCCATTGGTGTTTTGGGGGTTTGTTTTTTTTTTTTTTTTCCATGGGTAATAGTTCTTGTTAAAAAAACTTACTTATGGAAACATCGATGTTTATCAGGTGAATTGGAAATGAATACAAAAATAGGCTGGACATGACTGGAAGCACATTGAAACAGCCAAAGATAAAGTTTTGGTGTAATTCTCCTGATTCAACACTTGTTAATACGGTTATTGAAAAAGTGATGAAGTTGTAATGTTCTCAGCTAGTTTCTCTGCAGACATTCCAGCATTCAATTTAGTACTTCAATAATGCAACTTAAAAAAAGAAAAATAAGCAAATGTGCTTGTGATTGTTTCTAATCATTCATAGAAAGAAAAACTAATAATGAAAGTATTTATTTGATATTTTATTCATGAGGTAAATATTACAAATTGGTTGCTGTAATAATGTAGTTATACAGCTCTCTGTTTCCAACAGTTTCTTTTATTTGTAGTCATGAAAGATAAACTATAAAGATGCAAACATGGATGAGTGATTGTCATAATGGATGTACTGATCAAACTGTTTTTTCTTCTCTAGTTTCAATAATATAATTATTTTTAAATCAAAGAAAATTGTAGCAGTACATCCCTTTGGTGGCTTTTGCATTTTATTTCAAGTGAAAATGGCAATAAGCAATGTTGCTCCCTTTTGTTATTCCTTACTATATACAAGTGAGTTTTCACACTTGTAATATTTCATGGTCATTCAAATTATAATCTTTAGGTCATTTAGAAAAGTAAAGATTTTGACTACAACTTTATATTCACATATCATACAAAACTTTATTTTCATAATGAAGTCTAATGTTTAATAGACAACAAGGCTTTCTCTTTAGTTTGTAACTTATTTAGTTTTTGAGAATGGAATAAACAAATGAGATTTTAAAAATCAAAAGATAGTTAAAAGTATTTTTTTCAAAATGAACTTATGAAACAAAACCTATGTACAGTTACTGACTCTTTTCCACAGTTAAGTTCCTTGTATTCACTTGCATGGTAAAGGTTCACTGTCTGCTTAAACTGGTGGAATCCAAATGCATTCCTATTCATAAACAAAATGAGGAAATAAGGATGAACTTAATATTATTCCTAAACCAACCTTTAATCCTGACAACTGATAAACTACAATTCAAGAAAAAAAAAAAAGAGCCTGAAGAAATAGTTTATTATTGTAGATTTCACTTCTTTAGTGTTGAATAGGGCCACCTTACTACCTGATTTGTTGTATTCAAAATAATGTTTATGGCATTCAGAAACTAGAGTACAAGAAAGAGACTTCTTATCTCCACTGTGCCTTAATTAAGAGGAGTTCTACATTTTGCTTTTGATAACCCCCTCGTTAGTACAGCAGTTACTGAAAATAAGTTCCATGTAATTTTTTCCGTGTACTAGTCCTAAATAAAATAACCAAAAAAAATGTAGTGAGGGGGAGGTAGGAATCATAACAGCATATAAAAAGGAGGTTGAAGTCCTTTTTGAGTTAGACTTCCTTGTCATATAAAATTAATTCAAGAAGGTTCCAGATCCTGCAGAATCAGATCTATAGGCCCTTAATGTGGGCCCGATACTAATTGCCTTATAGTAAGTTATGCTTTAGATTATATGAACTTCTTTTAAGAGAATGAAATTGTTTCATATGAACATAAAATTTGCCAAAAGCAGGAGTTTCAATATCTGGTTTTAAAATCTGGTAGTTTATCCTTTTACCTTAAGGCTTTATGGGTTGGAACAAACTAGCATCTGGTCCTTGCAAGTCAATCTATAAAGCAGATTATAAAATTTTGAATATAACATTTCTACAAAAGAGTTTTTCGAGTTTTTTTTTTGGGGGGGGATAAATTGTTCATGATCCTCTTTTAGTGTCTGAATCTCAGATGAAGAAAAGTCCTCTTGGATGACTTAGTTGGCAACAAACTTCATGACATAGTTTCTCTTTTGTCCTCCACTTTTGGAATTTCATCTGGCTTAAGTTCAAATATTTTCTCCATTTAGTTACCTAGAGCATCCTGTCTTTGCAGGTTAGGAAAGTGGTTTGTGTTCTTCTGCCAAACAGAATGAACAGAGTGAGTAGGAATGTTGCCATCCTTCTAATGCTTATATTCCAAAAGAGAAGGGAGACTTCCCAAGATATTGGTTGCTCCTACCCAAATTATGAATGAAATTCATAATCAGTTAAGCCTTTAAATTTTCAGAAATCCTTTATTAATTCTGCTGTATTTTTAATTGAAAAGCATAGTGTAGTAATATTGACTGGAATTCCATATGAATTACTTTTTACTGAAGATTCTTCTTATCCAACAAGAATCCCCATTTAAACAGATAATTTTAAAATGCCTATGTGATTAAGTGGTGCCTACAGTGTCAGTATAGTCCAGCAGCTAAAGCAGAAGGAAGCAGAAGACGTGAATGTTTTTCCTAACTTAGGATAGGAGATGCAGAAGACCCGTATGCTTTTCCTAGCTTTGGCTTGGGCCCACAGGGTGTCTTTCAGCTATTTGCTTTACTTCTCTGAGTCAGCTTTCTCACCTAGGGGAATATATGAAGTGTCCTTTTGTGAATTTTTTATTAATCTACAACAGAAAGATATTATGCAAATGACAATTATATAGTTACAATATTGTTCAGTGTCTTAAAGTTACAGAACCACATTTCAGACTTCACATTTGTAGTCCACCTCCTATCAAACTACATCATTTCCCAATCACATGTAAAAGGTAAGTGATCTGGAGGTATTTCTTCTAAACCACAAGCATGTCTGATGAAATATGCTGCAGTGTTTCTCACATTAGCTCCCAACAGAGACCACACAAAGTGATGGTGAGTGAAATAGAGAAAGGAGAATAATAGCCTGATGAACCAGAATCTGTATGGATTCCTCTTCATGGTAGAAAG
Source organism: Psilopsiagon aymara (assembly GCA_024733675.1). Taxonomy (NCBI): domain Eukaryota; kingdom Metazoa; phylum Chordata; class Aves; order Psittaciformes; family Psittacidae; genus Psilopsiagon; species Psilopsiagon aymara. Next base: position 3,456 of record JANRGW010049733.1, on the reverse strand, counting down.
TCTTCAGAACTTCATGTTTTCTGGGCTACTAATGGACAGAAAGTGTTGTTTCTTTAATGATGTCTATTTTCTTACTTAAGAATTGCTATCTTTCACTATGTTTGTATATAAATATATTTTGATGACATATTGAGGCTGAGCAATTTATTTTTTGTAGGCATTTGCTTAATACTGGAAGTCTCTTTTATATGCTAGGCACATAAAATATTGAGTTTTTCCTTCAGACAGTAGGATCTAAGCTCCTAATGTGGAATTCAGTCAGAAGGTTGTGGTTCTCAAAGCTCTGGCCAGTGCTACCTCTCTGCTTATTGAGTGAGTCACACACAAGTTGTTTCTTGCTTTTTTTGAGGGGCAGAAAAGAGGCTGGGTGAGGGCTTTTATTGGGAAAGAGAGTAGTCAGTGGGAGGGGAAGGGACACCTGCTGGTGTGCCTCCTTGTGTATCTTCTAGTAATTGAAGTGCCCCTAGCTCTGCTTCTGTTAGAGGAAATGTGGAGGGTCTTCATACTATCTACATTACGAACACTGAACACTACTTACAGCACTGCTGAGCAAAAGACACACCCTTTTAAATTCTGCATTGGAGGCTTAGCACAGGCATGCAGAAGTCTGCTCATTAGTCCTGTGTGGAATGGTATGTTAGAGGAGGTTGCATTTGTTTGGTTGCCCTCTAAACAGGCTAAAAAGCTTTTATTAAAGTTTCTTGTGAGAGGTCATAACAAGGAAAAAATAAGTGCTTTTGGCACTGATTTCAATGCAGTGAGAAATACAAGTGGTTACATTATAATACTGCTGGAAGGGAATTCAAAAGGTAATCCAGCCAGTGTCCATCCACCTACTGGAGGGCGGTCTCAATTATATTTAGGTAGAGTAAGAGAGATCTGTGCAGCCTAGTCTTAAACTCCTCCAGCACTGGAAATGCCATGTCTTTCCCGAAAGGTGTGACCCAAGCTTTGCCTTTCTGCCTTAGAATTAACATGTTTTTGTTATTATCTTGTTCATTATAATTTAAGCAGTCTGCTGTTTTTCTTATCCATGTGAATATGATATTAGGTTAATTCCTTTCCCTTTCTTGAAGTATTTATTTAGGTGAATACTTTGTTTCTTCTCCCTTGGTATCTCAGTTTCTGTCCTTCAAACTAAACTTGGCCATCTCTTCATTCAATATTCTGTAATAAATCATGCTTTAAAAACCTTTCATATTTGTGTCTCTCCTCTGGACTCTCTTCCTGCCGTATTTCTAGAAATAGACTGCCTCAAGCTGAACAAAAAGTACTTTCACTCTGTCCTTACTAGTGCTGTCTAAATAAAAAAAATATTGCATTTGTCTTTCATTTATATGTGACAATTCAAGGTTTAGTTGGCTGGTTGCAAAAACATGACTCCATCGACTTCTGTTCTGCTGCTTATTAAGAGAACTACTATATCCATCTCCCAGAGTGATTTTCCACCCAATTATTTCATACCATATATTTATGTAGATGACTGGCCTGTAGTAAGTTCTACTTCTCTCTGTTAAATAGCATTCAATTATTCTCCAATCTGTCAAGTTCAGCTCTGTCTTTCAATGTATTTGTAATCCTAATTTCATTATTTTAGCTAACAGTCTGTTAATGAAAATATGGAACAGGTATGAAGACACAGATGCATGAGGAATAGAACTCTGCAGAAATCCATTTGCCATCTAATTCAGAGGGAATCATTAAAGACCATTACTGGAACACTGTTTTCCTGAGCTCTACACCTACAACATTCATCCAGTCCATGATTTTAGTTTGCTTATGAGAATGTTATATGTAAAACAAACACCCACATCTGCTGATTTTTATCTCTCCTCAGTGTCAGCTTTTCTGTAGTAAACTAAAATCATATTGGTTTGACTTTGTTTATTCTTGATAAATTCCTGTTCACTGCCATATATCTCTTTTTTCCCCTGTATTTTCTACGCATCCTCTGTTTGACCCACCCAATTATTTTCTGCAATTTGAAATTAACATAATAACTCAATGTCGTGGTTTAAAACCAGCTGTGAATCAGCCACGCAGTTTGTTAGCTCTCCTCTCCTTCCTCTCCCTGCTCACAGAGAGATGGGGAGGAGAATTGAAAGAATGTAACTCCCACGGGTTGAGGTAAGAGCAGTCCAGTAACTTAGATATAACACAAAACAGCTACTGCTAGCACCAATAATAATAATGACAAGGGAAACAACAAGGGAAGAGAATACAACTGCTCACCACCCACCGGCTGATACCAAGCCCGACCGAGCAGTGAGCCAACTCTTGCAGGTCCCTGACCCCAGTTTTTACATCCTGGGCATGATGTGCTGTCATATGGAGTACTTCTTTGGCTAGTTTGGATCAGGTGTCCTGTCTCTGCTTCCTCCTGGCTTCACCTCCTCCCTGGCAAAACATGTGACTCAGAAAGTCCTTGGTCAGAGTAAAACATACTGAGCAACAACTAAAACCATTGGTGTTATCAGCACTGTTCCCAGTCTGAAAGTCAAAAATACAGTGCTGCACCACCTACTCAGAAGGAGAAAAAGTGACTGCTACTGCTGAACCCAGGACAGTATCCACCCTTTATTCCATACCATTTACATCATGCTCAGATCCCACATTTTCAATATGCCATCATTTGTGTGTGTATATATATATATGCATATATCTCCACACACACACAAAGAGGGAGAAAGATCATTTCTTAGTACATAGATCAATCCGTATAAAGCTGCTGAGATCATCCAGTCTATGACACTCGGTTCTATCTATTATAACAGTCTTTCAGAGCAGGAGAGGCTGTGTGCAGTGTTGGATTGTACCTTCACTGCCAGGTTTTGCACCCAGGCAGCAATATCTTGTCACAGTGCAGCAGCTCAGATGGGTTTACCTCTGCGTTGCCAATTGCTCTGCTTCCATTGCTGCATCCACCCCCACAGGGCATTTGCCACCATCCATGAGTCAGTATAGAGATAAAGCACTGGCCACTTTTCCCGTTCAGAAATGTCCAAGGCCAGATGGATGGCTTTCACCTCGGCAAACTGACTCGATTCACCCTCTCCTTCAGCAGTTTCTGCAACTTGCTGTCAAGGACTCCATACAGCTGCCTTCCATCTACGGTGCTTTCTGACAATACAATAGGGCCCATCAGTAAACGAGGCATATTGCTTTTCACTTTCTCACCGTTCATTATATGGTGGGGCCTCTTCAGCATGCATCACCTCCTCCTCTGGTGACATTCCAAAATCTTTTCCCTCTTGCCAGTCCATGAGGACATCTAGAATTCCTGGATGGCTGGGATTTCCTGTTCAAGGTCATTGTGTACTTAGTGCAGCCCACTCACTCCATGTAGCATCAGTTGCATGATGTGTAGGGGAGACCCTGTCTTTGAACATCCAGCCCAGATCGGGCAACCGGGGTGCCAGGAGGAGCTGTGCTTCAGTGTCAATCACTTCTGAAGCA